>JAYJMH010014566.1:0-21854 GCA_036873815.1 Phacellophora camtschatica
CCATGCACCACAAGAATTCTTACAGCCTTTCAAAGAACTGATAATAATCTGTAAGAATTCTTGCTATGTTAAGTTACGAATGGCCTGTACTGTATGAATGAATAATGCAAGTTTTAAAAAGAGAAAATGTATATTTGATTCCTTTATTCTTTTATGCCTTATTGAATGAACAGGAACAATTCTTGCTCAAAATAGTAGTTCTATAGAAAAACAAGAATTCTAGAAAATTTGCTTTGTTTACCTTTAGAGAAATGTTTTCCCTCATTGAATTGTAGATTTGAAAGGAGCGAAATTGACCAACTCAAAACTCATGACACTTTTATTGTCAGGCCTAAAATGCATCGATTGCAAAACTTGCTGTTTTCGCTGCAAAGGACTTTTGGACATAAATGGATATATCATCGCCGCTACATTTGCGTTTTTAATAATCAAGGTCACAAATTATTTGTATGTTATCAGGCTGTTTAATAGATATGATTACGAAACGTTTTATGTCCACGTTTTTGCATAATATTCACAAAACCAGTGTTAGGTTTTTTTGGGACACCCGGTATATAAATGAAGATGGAGTGCATTTAGGATCTTCAATTCCATCAAATTTACTGCAAATTTAGTACGAAAATTAAATGTGTATGTATTGTTATGTGATTCTATTCATTCGCTTTGTTTTCTTCAAATAAAGATTTGCCATCTCTGGTTTGAATGTCATGGCTGATATGTAATAAGACATAACTGAAGTGTTTACCAGTGTTTACAGTGTATATTTGGTACAGTGTATGTATACTAGGCACATACAAGGTGTGCCAAAAAATTAAGAATCTTTGACCGGTAAATTGTGTACTGCACAGTCCATGATTATTAAAGTTAATGTCCACACCAGATGGACTGAACTATTTCGTAATAATTTTTGGAGATTTTTTTTATGCTTGTTCTTGATTTTTTTAATGCTTTTTTTACCTGGTCAGAAAACATTTTTTGAGCACCGGAATTCAAATGTGTTAAGAGTGAGGCATGATTTTGCGTAGTTTTCATCAAAAATTAACATTTCAAAGATCAGGTAAATCTACTTTCTCCCGTTCTGGTAAACAATAAACATACAGTTTTCCAATCGAGTAACATTTTGATGCCTGGTCAGGAAAGCTTTCCGGTCGGGAAATGTTCCCCAATTTTTCATGATCACCTTTTGCTTCTTTCTAGTATCTAGACAAGAAGGAAAGAAACGAGAAAAAGGCAAAAAAAAATTGTGTTTTTTGTTTTTGTTTGTGTTGTCTCTTTTTGTTCGTTAGCGAATGACTTAATTTGATCAAATAAAACACAATACCAGCATGTACTATATTACCATTTGAATGCATAGACAACTCACTTTCATTCAATTCATCTTGGGGTGTTTCTAATTCACCTTCTTCGGGACCTTCCGCAGCAGACGCCATCTTTTCTATCTTCACTTTTCCACAACAAGCCGGCAAAGAGAATGCAAATTACGCGCGATTGCGAACTCCAAGAGCTTCCAAATACTCTTAAAATTCAATAACTACGTTTCGTTGATCCTTTTCTTTGTATAGTTGACGAAAAGAAGTCTTTGCTTCTTTATATTTCTTCTTTTGCAAGACAGACTTTTCTCTTTCTTTTGCTGATCGACAAAAAATGCATGGAAGAATCAAAGAACGTTACTCGCAATGCATTACTAGAATCTTATTGACCCACAATGCATTTTTATTTATTTGATTTGGACCAGATTTGGACGAATTGTTGTTATCAAAGCAAAGTTTGATCAAAGTTTACAACAAAGCTTCATACACAAAAATCTGAAAAAATTCCCAAAAAATTACGATTCAAAAAGAAACAATAATTGTCAACAAGGTCCAATAAGCAATGTGAAATGAAGACCAAAGCTCAAGCAAAGAACAAAAAAAACTTTAGGAATAAATGTATGGAGTACATTCCTTTTTATGAGGACACACTTTATAGGAACATCGAGACTTAATTTGTCAAAAAGATAAGAACATATTAAGAGCGTGCTCAGCCTCAGAGCCAAGAACAGCCTCAGAGCCAAGATTTCCCCAAGATTTCCAAAAAATTAAATAATTATGAAATTATACATTCACACTTTTCTATCACTTCACAAAATTTTGCGCTTACTATAAAAACCCGAATGCTTCCTATTGTTGGAAGTATTGTTGGAGCATAGCAAACTGGTCACTAAAAATTAAGCAATAAACATCTGTATGAAAAAATGAGAACAATTTAAGAATATTTTGAGCATCAAATTCTTAGAAATTTAAGAACATTGAGCTTCGGAGCCTCAGCAAAATTTATCTGGTTCTTGTAAAAAATGAGTATGTATAAAAATGGTAAGAATCATTATTATTTTTATTTTTACTTTACTAACTAAAAGTTTAGTTCACGGCTCAGACTAGTTGAAGCATCGCTTTTTCTGAGTCGTATAGATTGCATGATTTTTCCCGTATATTTGTATTTAACGTGCATTCTATGAATAAAATGGATTGATAATACTATTATCAATCTTTACATTAAATTACTAATACTAAAACTTTCAATAATACTATCATTTGATTGTATGGGATTCTATACTCGAGAACTTAGCATCAAATACCAGCCATGGCTAAAATAATATATAAAAGAAGAATAATTTGTGTTGTATGGCAATAGGTTAAAAATTTATTTTGTGTTTGTCTGCAGTGATTTAATTATTTTCGTAAAACAATTTAATTTAATTTACAATAAAATTAAACTTTATAGGGGCTTTTTTAAGAACATTAAAAGATTTTTCAAAGTTCAAATTTTTAAATTAAATGTCTGTTTAGAAACACAAAATGTCTTAGTGTTACTTTGTTTGTGACTTTATTTTACATCTATATAAAACATAGCTTACAAAGAAGTTACACTAAGTAAGCTAATCTATATTGATTTAAACAGAAAACAGATACAAACAAACAAAATAAAAGTTACATACTTAATCGACAGGCAGTATAATGTTTGATGGAGAAATCAAACTTTTGAAAATATTTAGATTTTCAGCTGTTTCTATTTCATTTTGGTATAACATTCAAAGCTCTTGGCCCCAAGGATTTCAGGCTATTTGTGTTATAGGTTGGAATTTCTTTATCATGTAAATCCTGTTCTTTACATTTTCAGTTTCATAATGATAACTTGCAACATTTTTGAGCATCGTTATATAAAATAAATAAAATAAAGTATAACTAAGAAATAAATAAAATATATAAAATAACAATAAACATAAAATTAAAATGCAGTGAGTAAATCGATGTTTAAGTTATTGGGGAGTCACACCGACACCCTCTGATTTTATTGGGATTGGTCCAGGAGGCAGGGGGCGTGTACTATGTTTTTGGGTCTGTATTTCAATTTCGATAATATATTTTTCTGTTTGTTTCTTAAAAAATGTAATTTTGGCTCTAAAAACTTGAAATCTTTTCTTTTTAGATAGATATTAAGAATAGCATAGAAATATTAATGAAAAGATGTTATAGGCAGCAAAATGGCAGCAATCATAACAATAGCTATACATATTTTTGGGTTTTCGTTCTATTAAATCTTTTTGGGTCAGCTCATGATTTCCTTATGGACACGACCCCCTATCCGAGAGTTAGATCGGTAATTAATAACTGCCAAATCTTAAATACGATCTGGTACTTCGTTAGACATAGACATAATATATATGAATTTATTGGTTTATTCTTTGGAGATAATTCCATAAAATTTGTAACTGAAAGTGTCGGTCTCTATTTGTTGATCCTGTATTTAATTTGATTTTCAAATTTTTTTCAAATTTGTCTGTTGTGAGTTTCCTTCTAAGTGATGCTGTAAAAGGGGAAACAAAAACTGCCGACATCTCAACGGGTGATGTGTGTGTGGTCTGTACTTTACATATTGGCCTCAACCGCAGAGAAGACCACCATTCCTTTTAATTACAGCACAGCACGTCGGGGCCAATCACCTTACGTATTTTCATGCTCAAACATTCATTTTCCGCAGGCAGGAGAGAGGCGGTTTGCTTGAGTTTCCTTCTAAGTTATCTGTATGAACATGTCAACACATATTGTCAACTGGCAGACGAGAAAGCCTTCACTACGAATTGAAAGTACCTGCTTTGAGTTGAAAAACGACACGTCCATGATAACTCCAAATTTATTTGTTTGTCTTTCCTGACTCCATTCGTATTGTTTGATTGGTCAACACACGAAGTGACCCCCAGTTAGAATACAAACTGCTTAAGATACAGTAAGCTCGCAGCGGGGTCAAATTTCACTGGAACATCTGCACCGTTCGGGTGGACAAGCATTGAGCGCTTTCAAGAAATGGAAACGACTCGGAAAGAAGAAGAAACAAGTCGATGTGGTGCTGCAGAGGTAACAAATTTCATTTTAAAGTATTTTGATACATGTAATTCTGAAGTTTGTAACGACCACAAGCCAATACCTGCTACGTTTTGTTTGAAAGAGGCATACTTTACCTCCCATAAGCAAACATGTCAAACTTTTCCAAAAGTTATGATACATTCATGTTACTTTTCGTACGCAAATCTTATAAACTGAAAACGTAGAATCGCTAAGAAAGTCTTTTTTGTTGTTTTTGTCATTAGATTTTGATTTAAGAAGCTGGAAATGTGAGCAGTTTTGGTTGTTGTCAAAAATGACGACGAACTTGGATGTGATTGATAACTTGAAAATAACACATCAACGCGGAATGCTGCGAATGCAAATAGAAACAGTGCAGCTTGAATGTGGGCATTGAATTACGACATGTTATTTTATTTGCTACATGGCACAAAATAAGAATAGTTTGAATTGACTTTTAATTCTTATGTTACCATTTATATCTCACTACCAGAAACGAAACCAAGGGCCTATTATATTTCCCACAAAATTGGTATTTCAAAAAGTTTGGTCGCGTGGTTTTTCACCTGGCAGGAAGTGAAATGTTGGATTCCCTCGGCATGCGTACAGCTTACAAATATCGACACAACTCAACAAAATATTCAGTGTCCACCCACCACCGTGTAAATTATTTTTAAATTCACTGATTGTTATTTTAAAATGTTACTTCGAAGAGTTGATTAGAAAGATAAAAATATTACTTTCTCGATATAACGATAAAACAAATGTTTTAAGATGATTCGAAACTCAAAACGTTTTGTCTGTGATAGTTCTGTGATATGTACAAAGTATGGGTGATAATTAATGATGAAAATTCCTTTCCATGCAAAGATAGATGACTACTCAACGCAATACTAAAAGATGTTTTTTATCACACCATCAAATTTCAAGACACAGAAGCCATAAACCATGGTTTGACGATTTGTCTATGTTTTCTCTAAATTGATTCCTGTTCCCTGATTGAAAACAGACAACTTGAAGGACCTCGCAAGGTCTTTCGGAAACTGCAACTCAAAACATAGAGACATCATGCTGAACATGAAATGCCTTTTCTTGGCATGAACGGACGAACCAACTAAATAATGACAGTTCGTCAGGCAAAATTCAGGCTGAGCAAAAAAAATTAAAATTTGACGACTAATCTATGTCTTTAAAGTTAAATAGCCTGCATTAAATTCCTATATAAAAAAGGTCTCAGGAAACTGTAGTGGTCTTCCAGAGGATGATAAGAAGTCAATCCACAGTAAAGAATCTTTTTCAGTTGAAATGTTGACTATGACGGAACAGATGATAATGTTTCCTTAAAACATATCGACGGGGTCGAATTTTGTTTATGTGCTAATGAAACATGGAACCAGAATGATCATATGAAATTGTTCGGTTAAACTATTTTTGTTAAATTGTTTTGTTCAGTTCAGGCGAATAATAATTCCCAATACTGTAGGCCTATTGATTTTTGTTTATATTACGTTTTTTTGTAATGTTCTGTACTCAAAATTAAAAAGCTATATTCAGGGTGCCCAAAATTAAAAGCCATACTACAAAATTAAAAAGCCATACTACAAAATTAAAAAGCCAGAGGTGCTTGGGTTGGGTTGGAGCAATAAAAATGTAAAAAGGCATTTGGAAAAACGAGAACCTTGGTGGCAAAATTAACTGAGATTTTTATTTATTTCTTCAAAATTTTAAAAGTGATAAAGTTTTAGTATACTGTCCTGCTTTCACACTGTCTGTCAATCTTTTCATGAACACGTTCAACAAAAAGATGATTAAAGATTTAAAGTAGGCCAAGATACCACAAAACGAACACTGTACATAAATTTAAAATAGCCGATTTTTTGTCACTTATTACTAACTCAACTTATACGAGCGGGCATACCTTGTTATAGGTAGAGCTTTTTTGGCAATTTTTGGTAAACAACCACACACGAAATGTTTATAGAAATTGTCATTGAGATGTCATTTTGCACCATACCAGCTGGGATTTTTTGTCTTTGTTGAAAGTAGATTTTTGTGGTTTAAAAGAATTGAGGACAGCAATGTGTGAAAGTCTAATTACATTCTCGATTTGATGAACATTTTAATTATTATAGGGTATGAATAATAACATATGAAGCTGTGAAACTGATTTGAAGATTTTACAGACAGACGCTGGCGTAAAAAACAGCGACCTCACATTTGTTTGGACGCAGAGAATTTTGCCAGTTTTGCCTTTTCTCCATTTCGGAACAGTGTTACCCTTCAACCTGGGATAACACGGGCTAAAGTCGAAAAAGCGTTTTCCAATTTTGTTTTTGATTGTTAACAATTGTTTTGGTTAGTTTTTTAAAAATGTAAGTGGAGCGGATGTAAATCGATGGGAAAAGTCGAACAGTTAAGTACGACTGTTGCCAAAATATTTGCAGCCAGCAGGGTGGTCGATCGTTAGCTTTTAATTTCTTTGGCGTCATTTCTGGATGAGTTAAAACAGAGAAACATATTTCCGTAATTTATTCAAACACTTTTTTCTTTTTTCTTCATGTGTACTCGTCGTGGTGCGAGAATGAAAGCATGCTTTTTCTTGTTCGAATGTAGAGCAGTTTTTGACCGTTATTACGTTTTATTTCCGTTGGGTGACGACAGAGTGATCAGTTTTCTTATTTTATTTCTCAAGTTGCAGGATTTCGTGAAAAATAGTAATTTCAAAATTTACTAAAGCTGCAAACTACGTTTAAAGGTGTCGCATTTCTGCCGCGTCGAATTCAGCAGCCTAAAAAAAAAGGCAAATTTATTGCGACATAATGCGATCTTTAAATTCAGCAGTGGATCACCAGACATGTCACATTAAACGGCACCAGTGCCACTGGATTTAAAAAGTCACATTTCTGTCACATCGAATTAAATTGATCAGAAGATGGTCGGTGGATTAACATTAGCATACAGCATTTTCAATGCAGTGCGCATGGTCATTATGCGAAATGGCGCATGTCTTTGCTGCTCTATGTCTTTGCGCCATTTTGTGTCAGTACGAAAAGAAACGAGAAGGAGAAACAGGTGCAATGTGTGATATTGTTATTTCGGAATATTACCTTCTTTCAAAAATATTTGTCTTGGCAAACAATATCAACTAAATCATCAGTTATTTCTTCATGCAACATTGACTTACGAACCCTTTTCTTCTTCCCATTCAGTTTTGCCTTCTTGGGCCTAAAAACTTTCAAAACGCATCACTTGAGTCACTCTCTTCGTTTTCACTCGGACTGTATTGTGTGTTTCTTCGCCGTTTTTTGATGCACGCTCTACGTATTTTTGTACCTAACATAAGTAATTTCTGAGATACCAAAAATTGACTTAAATCTCAGTATTTATAAAAAAAAAACCTATAATGTAGTTATAATTAAACCTGATCTAAGCCTCTACGCAGGGCGGCATTAACTCTGTTTCGGCCCTGGGTCCAAATATGACCAGGGCCCCTTTAAAGACATAGGCTACCTGATCTAATGTCATGCAAAGACAAATTTGCTTGGAAGGCATCCTACTCGGTATTGGTTTGGATTTGTACGGAAAAGAAAACGAAAAAGGATTTGCATGAGAAGAAAAGTCTATATCGCAAGATTCAGCCTTCTCCAACAAGAAATTATTAAACAATTTGAAAATATATCAAGAGCCGCATTAAATTTACAAATCAGAATTTTTAGATGGGGACCCCCTAATCTTCGGAATTTTATTAACGTAGGCAAGAAAAATAATCAACAGTTAGATTTGATTTAAGTCAGGTCATCAACACTTTAAACCATGGCATCAGCTTACGTTGACTTTTAACGACAGTGACTGAATTATAGAGGCCTTTATCAAACAAACATTTGCATTCGTGAACAGTGGGTTCAGTTCTCGCTCATCAACATTCCTCCATTTTCTTGTGGAGTGTCGTCGAAGCTACTATGAATATTCAGATTTTAACATTTCAAACATTGTTCATAGAATTAATGTTTTCAGCAGAACAGCAGAATTTTATTGGCGTTGGCCCTGTGGTGGGGGGGGGGGGGGCAGTACCACTAGACTTTTGTAGGGAGTTGTCCTATATTTGTCTGGGATTTCGATTTTGATAATATATTTTTGGGTATGTATATTTCTCTTGAAAACATATAATTATGGCTCTAATATTTTTGTATAAAATTTAAGAAATAGGATAGAAATGTTATTAAAAAATATGTTACAGGCAGCAATATTACATCATTACATGCGCAATACTGTTATATTTTTGGGTTTGGGTATTCGTTCTATTATATTTTTGGATCAGCTCAAGATTTCCTTGGATACGCCCCCATCCTAGTTAGATGGTACTGCCCCCTACATGTTAGCTTTCATACATTTATATAAAATACATAGGTATAGGCTAGGCCTAAATATGCTTTAAAATAAATTTAAAAAAACTGAAGCAGCCATCCCCATCGCAACCTGCCCGATACATTGCACATGACCTCAGGCCTAAATTTCTCAATCATCCCTCCAGTTCAGTATTCATTTACCACACCACTTACTGCTCAATGTTCAAAGAGAGAGAGAGAGAGAGAGTTGGCATGGTTCTAACACTGTTATTTAATATCCTCGTGACATTTCTCTGTTTCAAATGTTGAAGATGTCATTCGTGTTCAGTTTGGGTGGCCTTCATATCACGTGTTATAAATACAACTGTGCTTCAAAGATCACCAAATATTGACTTTCATATCCCTGCCCAAGGAAGTTCTTCATATTGGATTATTACTTTACAATTGTTGTTTGATTTAACACATTCTGATCTCTCCTCCATAGCAGTTCTATCTTCTGATCGGAAATCAGTGCCTTTTCCGATTATATTAAAATATCTGTGTTTTTCTAACTTTTTTTACTGTCATATTGGTATGTTCCGTGGTAATTTTCAGCTTCCCTGAGACAAATTTGTAGCTTCCATGGTTAAACTCTTTATTATCGGGCTACCATTGTTTTTCTTCTCAAAATCAAACTTTTCTACAGTTAAGTTTTGATAGTATGTGTCACAAACTTAAAAGTTGCTGAAAAATTTGTTCTGTCTGTTACTGAAAATGTAGGGGCGCACATGCTCAGGGCGTTTGTTTTTTACACGATTCCTTGTTTCCCTGTGTTTTTGGAAGGTAATAGTTGCCCGAAATATGTCAAATTTCAGGGGAAACAGAGACTCGTGTACAATTCAACTTCATAATAATAATAACTTGCTTACACAATAAAGGAGCGGCGTTATATATTAGTCTACATGAAGTAAAGTGAGGTTAAAATTTAAATAAGACTAAATTCTGTAGTACTTCTAGTAACATAATAAGAATAATTGTTATAGCAGCATAAAATAAAGGGGTAACAATATTTCATTTAATTCCATTTTCAATTCTTTAAGTAGGGCAACCCTTCAGCAAATGCTGGTTTTCCAGGGGCCCTCCAATACTAAAAAATGCTGTTCGTGATCAGGTTTGGTCATTGTAATCGTAGAGTCGAAACAGTACAATAGCCTTCGCAGCGTCTTTAGAGTTTATTTAATGAGAATTCGTAATTAAGAAATTGCTTACACCCCGGGAAAAGTTAGAAATTTTGTAAACCTTTAAATGCAAACTTTTTTTTGCGATGTATTTTGTGAATGAACCAAGTTATCTTTTTGCAAATGCTGCAAAGGAGCGTGGGGACAAATCTACTCAGACACTAATACTAATGGCACAAAGTAAGGTAGTATTGTGTAGTACAAGGGAACCTTTGTATAGATCAAGGTGATTTCCAAATATCCATGCCTCGCATACGATATTTTTAAATGCTTTAGGGTGGCGGCACTCTATTCTATTTGAGCACCCTCTGAGAAAAATAAAAGTCGGCGCCTATGGTCAAGATGGGACGCATATTTAGATGCCACAAAATAGAGCTGTCCATTCAGGGTACTAATCTAGCAGAGGCTCAATATCATGGCTTTGTTGACAATCTGACCCGTTGGGTATGCTTGATAAATGTGTTGCCAAAAACTGGAAAAACGTTTTAGTCAGTTTTATTCAAGAAAATATCCTGACTGACTTATTTTACTTAATTTAACATTTTCCAAAATGATGCCCACCGACCTATTAATCAGGTGTTTAAAATATAAAATGGCGTCAGACTGTTGGCTGACGTTCGCTTGTCTATTGATGCTCGCATGAACTATAATGTGAGCTATCAAAGACAAACAATCGCGTATTAGCTTCAAAATTCTTTAAGTACCATTTTCGGCATGAAAACCCGCAATAAATCTTCCGATATCTTTGACATTCACCGAAAATTATGAAATGCTCGTTAATATAAATACTTCATGTGCCATATTATGCAACCAATTGGTTTCATAGTGATGCTTCGAACAATAAATCTTTTACAGTAAAAAACCACAGATAAAAACCACTTATTTTATAGGCTAAAATTCTTCATATTTCCTTCTGAAATTTTTAAAGTTCAATAAAAACTAGTTGTTGCAAAGGACCAAATTCTGAAGTTAAATGCATGCAATTAAAAATAGAAATCCTCCTTTATTAGCCTACGTGTAGAGTCCGCAGGCAAACTAAGATTTTCATCCCAAGACTCAAAATAAAGATCTTATATGCGGGTTTTTACTGTATCTGTTTAAAGGGAACTGGAGATATACTTTTACAATATTAGAATAAATTTCGAGTTTTTTCTGGGAGTGAGTATGCCCATGAAAAGAGGGACTTGGGACTTGAATGAATCAAATAATCCATTAAGATGCAAATTTTGTGGAAATGATAAATTTTACGGAGAGAATTAGTTCACGCGAGAAAAATCTCATTTAATGGTTTATTTTCGTGACCATGGATTGAACTGTGGTGACATCACAAAAATGAATGTGTGTGATCTGGATAAACCACATTTTAAAGTTACTGGAAAAAAATTTACACAGTGACATAGCGAAGACTGCGGCCCTTGCGCTTTCCCTTAAATTCTTTCCAAACATACACCTTTTTGTGGTCGCTTATTTTATTGTGGTCGCTAATTTCACACCCCTTTCAGGCGCTTCTGTAATCCACTCTACCCCTCTTTCTTATGGCCTTGTTCACTGTAAATAGGTTTTTATAGCAACGTTCTAGTTTAGGAGAACTGTTTGACTGCAGAACTTTTGGGTCACCATATCGCGCATGATCAAGTTTCGTTTTTTTGAATTTTTTCATCACATGAGAACTTCATGGAGGCGTTGTTTGGAAACAATCCAACTTTAAACTTGTCTTGATATGATGGCTGTCAGAAGTTGCTATTACTTGGAACGGAATAAGGAAATGGGGAATAGAGAATGAGAAAAAGGGATGAAATGGAGTGGGAGTGGGAATGGAAGTGGGAGTGAACTGGATTGAGTGGAATGAGCTGTATGCAATGGAATGGAACGGAACGGAATGGATTGGAAACGTTATCTGGAATAAGTTTGGCTAAATGTTCGATTCAAAGCTGGGCTCCGTTTTTTCTGGGACACTCTGTAGACTAGCTTTGATTTTTAACAGGAATAGAATCAGTGTATTTAGAAATATATATTATGATTTGATTGCATTGCAGCTGTTTTCGAGCATTCAATAAAATTCAATTTTTTTTGTCCAGGCATGTGGAAAATGCAACGTTCTTGCTGCCAGAATCCGAGGTGACATCAATTGTTTTCTGTTCAAACTTGGTTGTTGGATTCAAGGCAAGAGTCTTGCATTGTTCTTGATTGGAATAACTGCTTTATTAGGATTATGTGTAGGACTCAAGAAAATGAACATTGAAACCAATATGGAAAATCTTTGGGTTGAAGGTACAAGAATTTTCATATTCTTTCTGGACATTATTCTGAGCTTCAGCCTTCTGAGCTTCAGCCTCTTTTTAAGTTTTTTATTGTTACTTTAATGTATAAATTCTATTTTTAATATTCAAATTGCATCAAAATTCAGTTGACGATTACGTACCAGACAGAACTTTCACACATTATTAATCAATTTTTCGGTTTAAAAAATTATCTGATCATTTTTCATAGTTATTAAATTGCCATATGGAACAGAAAATAGTTTTTTGTGACAAACATAGATGCTTTCTAATTCGTTGAACAGCACCGTAACATTTTTCAATGAAGAGAGTTTGTAAAAAAAATATTTTTGGGATGGCATCAGTCTTGAAAAGGCAAAACCACAACAGGAAGCATTGGCTAATCTGCGGGAATCTGCGGGAATCCGCGAAAATATCTTTTTCGGTGATATGCTTCCCAAAGCACTTAATGAAAACGATTGCTGAGTTAAAACTTTGTATCAAGGTAGATTAGTGTTGAAACGTCGGGCGAAGCAAAATAAATCTTTTACAAGAATCTTTTGATGTTTCATATCAATGATCCCTGACCAAAATTAAATTACAACGTTGATGAGAAAAGGACCGGGGCTGATAAAATTATGACGTAAACTGGTCAACACAAAATCTCTCACCCAAACTGAAGACATAAAATTTAGTATTTTAGTATCTTAGCTTACAGCAATAAATAAGGGTATTTATCCTTGGTTACCCGTCGTGGTTAAAGGGTGCTTACCCGTTTCAGAAAAAATATTTTTTTGAATTGCTTACTTTTTATGTTTATATGTTTTTATGTGCTATTTTTGCGCCAAATGTTAGGTCTCAAAACCTTGACTTGGGGTTTTGAGCAATTTTCGTACCTACACGCCAATTTTTATAGGACTCCCCTCTAGGGAAACATTTTTGGTGTCAACGTCTGTAAAGACTAAAACCATTGTTGTATTGAAAGTATGAAATGGTAAACATAGCGACAAAACATGTTTGATTTGGCAAGACCACCCTGATCAGATAATGCCTGGCAGATATAATTTACACAAGGACCACACATTTCGTTTGTACAGTTATTATTAAGGTTCCCAAAATTCCCGCACATATCGAGAAGAAGCAGTTTGCTGATTCAGTGTTGTTTGTGGAGTTCAGCTGATGAATTGATAAATGTGACAAGCAGTTACGACACATTTTTATCTTAACCCTTTCACCCCGGGAAGGGCCATTGTGATGGGCGCAATGTGTGTTTGACACACAAAGTTGTAATGCGAGAGGTTTTAAAAGAGACTAGTCACGAAGTTCCGTATGATAAGAATCATCTTTATCCAAACTACTAAAACTAGACTAACTCATAATATAAGAAACTAACAATATATCACGATTACATAAAGACATGATTGACAGCGATTAAGAACAATAGTAAGATCATGTGATCATTCGTGGAAAAGAGGCTATTAAACACATAATTGTATGACGACATATCCTGTTACACCATATGACCGATTGCCGAGTATAGTATTACGTCATATTTCCAGGAGGTAAATACAGACATGATTTGCCATGAATTTCAGATATTTAAACGTAAGTTTATCTCTTGAATTAAGTTTGCTTTTAAGTGTTACCCCCTGAGAAATCAAATTTAGATGGAATTTTCCTGTCAACTGGAAATAAACCCCCTGAAAATGATAAACCTTTCATCCTCTATTCATTCCGACTTACATCCTATTTCTTTTTTTTTCACACCACCGACCAACCTTGTACGCAGGGCTATTTCATAAGATACCCCAATACCCCTGGTACCCACCTGCCAGTTATGCGTTTATCTCGAGAGAATCCAAAATTCGAATATGAAAAACGGATGAAACCGTCTTAATTTGAATCCTTAAAGACAGCATCACTCAGTAAGGAAGGGGGGGGGCTGATCAAAGAAAATATCTTATGAAAACATGACTCTAAAGCAGTTATGTTTAATATTTTCGTTTTTGAATAAATCTACTTTCTAGGCGCGATGGTCATTTCAAAACGGGTAATTTCATTGTCAAGCCATCTGGATTCGTAGAAACACAAAATTTGTAGTTTCATTCGGTGTAACCATGGGCTTTAGGAAACGCGAGTTGTTATTCTTCCCTGTGTCCATGTATCCGTGTTGTGCGAGTGTGTCCGTGTTGTGCGAGTGTGTCCCTGTGCCCGTGATGGATATCAACTCACGTTTCTTAATGCTCATGGTGTAACTCAGCGATTATTGAGTCGGTTTTGTCTTGATTTCTTTTGTCTTGATTTCTTTTGTCTTGGCTACAAGTTTCAGTTTATTTGTCAAGCAAGGTAAAACTTAAGTTGAAGCCTCTTTTATGACACTTGTGTAAAATGAAAATACAAAAAGCTAAGCTAAGCCTTTTTGGGACACCTAGTATTTCATAAGGGGAATCGGATTATGTGCAAGCGTAATCTCATAAAATACTACAGAACAATAATAACAACAAATAAGATTGATGACAATGAATGTTTTATTTCTAAGATGGAGGTAGACTTTCTAGTGAACTAAATTACCTGAAAAACAACCTGAAAGAAGATGGAATAAATAGCGATCAAGAAGTTTTCATTCAAGTTACGAAAGAAAAAGGAGATAACATCTTGAATATCGCAGCGATGAAAGAACATCTTGAAATGCTAAAACGAATTGTTTCTATACAAGTTTATGTCCATGAAGAGTAAGTAAAACGTTTATTGTTTACAAATATTTTATTTCGAGTTCAATTTAATGTTCTTTTTGTGAAGCCGAGGATGAGGTATGGATTGAAAAAAGAAATCATTTCAGGCACATATACTTTCTATTCTCGCAAGGTATGGGTTTCTTCGCTGGGGCAGGGGGACCCCTTATATACCAAGGTCAAACTAACAACCCTGGTCCTCACTCTCGATGTAACCACACCTCGTGATTCCTTTTTGCTTTTTGCCATGAATTACAGAGAGTTGGCAGGTCTCCTCACACTTTCACAGCAAGTATGACCTTGGTGGATTCGAACCCACGGCCTTACGATCGATCGTGAGTCAGGCGCCTTAACCAACTAGGCCATCCTTGTGTAATCATGAAATTCAAACATGAAATTTTTTTTTACTTACTTTATATTGAAATTTATATATATAAGTTAAATAACATTTCGGCATTGCTGAAAAGAAGGTAATAATTTTTTCTTCCGCACAAATAGTATAAGAAAAGAATGGTTTCATCAAATTTTCATGACATTCAATTTTGTAGCATATGGACGTTGTCAGACATTTGCCAAAAGCCATCTCTTGGAAGTGTCGGTTATGGAAACTTTGACAGGGTAAGAGATTATATGGTCTGTTTTATTTTTAACGTATGTTTTAACAAGAGATGGGTAAACAGATTAAATTTCTCTATTGCAAAAGAAATTCTTAGATATTGTACATTTCACGAAATATATGAATCCGAGCTAAGTATATAACAAGTAGGCCTGTAAACACGGGTGACCGGACGGCTCCTTCTACCATCTTTTCAGTTAAGGGTAGGTGCTATCTCTTTCCCTCCTATCCCTTGCTTCTGACCATGTACTCATTTACGGACTTTAAATGATAAATAGCTAAATTGGTTGAAGATTAATAATGGTTAGAAGTTCCAGCAATTAAATTCAAAATTCGAAATTTTGAAACATTAGCCATTCAAGCTACTTAGAGCTACTTAGCCACTCAAACTAATTCATCTGAAATGCAAAAGTCAGGCGAAAAACATTTTTACAAATGATGTTCATTTCGTATTTAGATGCTGCGACATATGACGCCATGTATGCTTATCACACCTCTCGATTGTTTTTACGAAGGCAGTCAAGTTGCTGGTCCTACAGAACCAGCGAGGATACCGTAAGTTGTATTAGTTACATTGTATGATATAAACGTTTGATAAACTCTGTGATGTGTGATACTGACAAGGTCTCTGTGGTAGAAGCTAGTATTCATAGTGATAAAGAAAATCAAAGTGTCCCCAATAATTGAGAATCATAGGAATGGAAATCTTCATGTACTTTGGTGAATTTGAAAATAGAGACTCGTGTAAACTTCATCCTTTCTGTTGACTTCTTAGTGAATACAAATAATAACGTCAAATTGCGACGACATTTTGACAGTTTCAATTACCATTTTTACAAGTTACACAACTGCCACAATATTAATTTATAACGAGTTTAAACGCAACACAAATGAGATTCAAAATCTATCGAAGCATCAAATACTTGCCTACGCTGACGCAGGCTAATGAATACAAACTAATGCAACAATTTTGATAGCTTGGAAAAATACACATGAATCTACGGTATGTAAAAGTTTTTGTACTCTAGGCGACCCAATAAAAGCAAAGCTTAAAATTTTTAGGCCACTCTACATTACAGTGATCTATTTTTTAAATTACAATCTAGTAACAGTGATAATAAGCTAAAGAGTTAACTGTGATAAAACTGAATAAAGGCTGTTATTAATCAAATTTAGAGAAAGTCAACTATGTAAAATTGAAAATACAAACATGATTTGTAGGGCACTTGGTTTGTACCGCAAGGAAACTTGGGAAACGCTAGATCCATATGGCCTAGTAGATGAACTTGCAAAGGCAAATGTCAATGGGTTTCCAGAAGTTGAGATCAAGAAACTCTTTAAAAGAGTAAGTAAACTTTATTTTGGTTTGTCTTTATTCACAACATGTTTACAAGAACTTATATATACAAATTTACATATATGAAATATACAAATTTACATATATTATATATGAAAACGATATTTACAAATTTCAGTGTCAGATCATTGATTCAAAAAAGACTGAATGAAAGACATTTGCCTCGGAGAAAGCACGTTACACTAGAGTTTGCTAAATTCGTCCTTTTATCACATATAATCTGCTAGTTTTAGTTTTAGTTTCCCTACGATTGCGTTAGGCCGGTTTTTTTAAAACTAACTTCGTTTTCGTTCCCTGCAATAACGTTAGACAATTTTTTAAACTTAGCCAGGTCATCGGCTAGTCCTCATCCTCATTCCTTTATTATTATGTCTAAAAGAGTTTAATAAAAAGCTAAGTTAGCTATTGCATGATCTCCCTCCTTGATCATCGTCGAAATTGAGTATCAAAATAATGTAGATATAATCTTAATGGCAAGATATGAACGCTTTGTATTTTTCTGGTTGGCCTAAAACAAATGGTGAGAGTAATTGATGAATGACATCCGACTGGTCAGAAAATGTATTCAAAAAATTCAAATAAAACGAAAATTTCAACTATGAAAATGTTTTTGGGATAATTCGAGCAACTATAAATAAAAACATTTCACGGGAGCTTGTAATGTTCTTTGTAACATTTTCGGTTTCTTTGGCAAAAAACTGATGATAAAGTTGATTTACTGTCCACCTTGAGGCGAATTGTTTGTTGGACTAACACGAGACAATGATGAAAAGTAATATTTTCAATGTTGACAAGTTTACTATTTTATATTGTACTGTCTACAAGCACATACCTTGGATGCAACCGGTTTCTTAATGTTGATCAAATACCACAACGAAACAAATGCCATGTTTGTTCCATAAAAAAGATAAAACCTTACTTACTGATTTTATGAAACGAAGCTACAAATACAAATCAGGTCAAGGGACAAAGGGGGCAAACAATTGAAGTAGGGCAACTATATAAAAACTTTGCTTGGACAAATGGTTGTCATGAAATCAAATTCTAGGTCAAGGCTTTTACAGACTTAAAATCATTTTAATCACAGTACTTTTAACACTAATGTACGTAGAAATGTAGAAATTGGTTGTTAAACTAAACTTCGATAGAAGAATTCCAATTTAAGAATCAAAAAGCCATTATCTCCAGAGTTTGATAAATTTCCATGATGACGGTGGATAACACTTCACTTGCGGCTAATTGATGTAATGTCTCGGGCTTCTGATTGGTCAATACAAGAAAGAAAAGAAGGGTCAGCATCCCCAGGTTTATGACAGATCTACTTTACGACCATACTGCTAAACACTGGAACAGAACCATGCTATTCCACGCCATTAAGAAATCATCTCATTTGTTGACAGACAGACCACAAGCCAAATCCAGTCTTGTTATATAAACCTAAAAATAATAGTATGCAATTATAAATATTATTTCAGTCCAATTGATTTTAATACCTATATACAATAATAAATGTAACAAAGCTTTTAAGTTCTACTTTATTCTTTCTCATAGGTTGGAATTAAAAAGGGATATCTCAACAAACCATGTTTGGATCCATTTAGCAAAAAATGTCCTTCATCATCTGTTAATTACAGGTCCCGAAAGGTAAATCATTCTTCCAACTTGACATTTGGTTATATATGTTATTTAGGTCACGAATCTATTCAACGATTGGAACAGTAAAATATATTTTAACCCTTTCACCCCGGGAAGGGCCATATCGCCTATTGCCAAACAACGTAAAACGTCATATTTTCAGGAGGTACATGCAGACAGAAGTTGACGTTGATTTTAGATATTTCAACCGAATTATTTTATTTTTTAATTAAATTGGTTGGTATGTACCCCCTGGAAAATGAAACTTGGATAGGATTTGCTTATTAATTTATTAATTTTAAATAAATCGATAGCGTGAAAGGGTTGAGCTTCTTAATGTATGGGAAACACTTGAATGGTATACCTCATTTGTTCGACAGTGGATTAATAGCAAACACATGGTAATGATCTGTGATTAATTGACTGATTGATCGATTGATTGATTGATCGATTGATCAAGGATAATTGATTGAACATTTATTCAACGTTTCGTTGATTTTCCAATCTCTTTGAATATATTTTTTCACTAGCTACCCGACGTTGGTGAAATTTTAAGCAATGGCTGCGAAGGCTACGCAACGAAGATAATGAAATGGCCCGAGGAACTAATTGTTGGTGGACGCCGTAGAAATAAGACTCATATTTTAAGAAGGTGACTTTTAAAACTTGGTACTGTCGATTCAATAGTTTGTTTATCACCCTTTGGTCAGAGCAGATTTCGTCTTCGCCTCCTCTTCGCACCCAGGCTCACTGTGCTATGCAATTATATCTCCAGTTAGAACGAATTAACTGTGTATAGCACAGTGGTCTCGGTGCGAAGAGGAGGCTAAGACGAACTCAAATTCGAGTTTGCCGAGGATCCTCAAATTTTAATTTCCTGCTATACAATCTGATTGCATGAAAATAAATGTTTTTGACGTAATGATAGGACATTATTGTCTGGCAATACCTTCTTAGACGTCAAAATTCAGATTTTCAATCAAGAAGAAATTAAACGTTTTTCTCGTGACTATTGGGCACTAATCCATATATCCATCAGGCAATACGAGAAAATATAACTCCACTGGCCCCACTGCACTGCCTTTGCAGAAAATCGCGCATGTATGGCTTTATTCTCTTGTTTTCGGGTTGATATTTTCCCGTATTTCCCTTGGAAACAGTTACTAAGGGCTTAGTTTAATTTTAAAAATCGTTTACAAGAAATGTTTTTGCTTGGCTATTCATTGATTATTCATTTTTTTAATGACTGCTTGTAAAAATATGCGACTGAAAACATGAAACGTACGATATTATTTTGTGCTGCTTACTTTTTCAATGCATTCGTTCATTTATTGATTTATTCCTTCCTTCGTTTATTTTTTATCATTTTGTTTTTTAATTTATGAACTTATTTTTTCATGTTAGTGGAAAAGCTCTTCAAAGTGTATTGATGATATTCCTATCATAAGTTTGTGGAAAAGCTTTCCTCAAAGTCATTCATTTATTCCTTCGTTGATTTACTCCTTCATTCATTTTAATTTATTTTATCATATCAGTGGAAAAGCTTTTCAAAGTGTATTGATGTTAGAGAGTGACAAAAGCTTATATCACATGCACAAATTTGACAAAGGGTCAACGATTTCTGATTGGTCCAAAAATAAAGCAGGCGAAGTTATAAAAGCTTGGCAAAGAGAATTCACAAGGGTAAATTTCTAAAAAATTAACTTCATTATGTAATTATGTATTGGTTCCTCCTTTCAAAAATGCAGAAGCACAAAAACAAGGTCTGAATTTCTTCAATGAAGATATTTACGAATTAAAAAAAGTATGAAATGAGATAACTTCATTTAGCCAAGGGTGAATCAATATAATTTTTTCAATTAATAAGAATGTATTTGTTTTGTATAATATTATTGTTGTGAACAAAAGTGCTGTTTTGTTGTGTTGTTTGTTTGTTGATCATAAAGATTGTTTACTATTTATTGATTTTAATTTCTAGATTGTAAACAAAGATGGCTACAAGAATTCCTCCATGACAACAGACATGATGGCCTACTCATCAACTTCATTTTACGATCTTATCAAAAACTTCTCACAGCCAAACCTAACAAAAATCATTACTGGCTACTTGATTATGGTAAGAAAATGAACTTTCTTTTTTCCAAATTTTTACATATTGCTGATGTTTTTGAGAATGCAACGGCATAATTAACAAACCGAATTGTAATTTCATATTTGAAATCTAACTTAAAAAGGATTCTTCGTGAATCACAATTATTTCATAAGATTGTGGAGCTTACGTTTTCGAGCCTAACTTAACCCTTTCACCCCGTAATTTATTTCCAGTTTACATATAAATCCAATTAAAGTTTCTATTTTGAAGGGGGTAGTGCAAGCAAACCAATTGGATAAAGAGAGTCCTGCAAAATAATGTTTGAACGAAAAATAAAATTATTTCTGTATCTCCCCCCCATTGAAAATATGGCATTTAATGCTGTTGATTAATTTTCCTTCTAGGAGTAACATGGTTAAAAATTAAAACTGCCTGTAATTGTACCATAAAAATCGTAACAATGTTTATAATTATTTCACAGCTTGTATATGCCTTTATTACGTTAAAAAGATGGTCAAATGCAGTAAATTCTTATGGTGCTGTTGGAGTGATTGGTGTTATCCTTGTATCTGCCTCAGTTGCGGCAGCAATGGGGTTATCATCTTTGCTGAAAGTCAACTTCAATGCTGCATCCACACAGGTATTCATTTTGCCATAACAATACCTGGTGGCTCAAAAGATTAATTAAAAAATTATCCACACGTTTGAAAGCTGCTGTGGAGGGTCTATAGTTTTTATAATTTCGTTCTTGCTTGAATTTGATTAATAGGAAAGTTTGAAACCTTGTTTGCCAAAATCTATCTAATAATCACTGACTAATACTCAATGAAACCAAAGATAGAGGAGTTCTGCTGCTGCAATCAGCTGAAAATACTACATTATGGCTTAAAAAAAACCATTCACGTTCGTTTTCCATTAGTATAGCTCAGGGACTGCTTAGGGACTGAATGATTTTGGCAAACAAGGTATCAAGGGGCCCTCCCATATTTTTGCGTGATGCGTTATTGACCACATTTTCGTGCGTGAAATCGTGAAACCGTGAAACAACCATTTTTCATGCGTGATTTCGTGAATCCAGATTCTTTCGTGAAGCGTGATATTGGAGTTTTACTTGCGTTATGCCGTGAAAAGGGGTTCGGCTGTGCTAAATTCGTGAATGAAATCCGAACTAAAATGATAGTTTTATAAGTTTATTTCAACTTGGCACGTAATAAATATTTCT
>JAYJMH010014577.1:0-21849 GCA_036873815.1 Phacellophora camtschatica
TTGTTTATTTTTCTATATATACAAACAACGTCTTTTATTTCATTTAACTTGAAAATGATGTTAAGATGACATCGAAATGTCGCTCATTATTATCATTAATATTTATTATTAAATATTATTTTAGTATATTATTATTTAATTAAAATATTTTTTTGTTCTCTTCTTTCTCTTATTTCCCCATTCCCTTCCCACCATATACATACCATTCTTATAACTATAACTTGTTGGTTCGGGAGGGAAAAAGTAAAAAGGAAAAAAGTACATTAATAATGGCAATCATAATTCATAATCACACCTGTATCTATATATAGGTGATAGGTTAGGTAGATAGATTTTTTTTACAAATTTGCTAAATTTCAATATTATATAAAAATATATTAGAAAATATTTAGAAACAAGTTTCATTCTTCATAATTGGTGAATTTTAACAAATTTGTATTCAGGCATCAACCATATTTAAAAAATGCCATTACTGTAATAACTGTATAGGGGGGCCTAATCTAATATTATTTAGGACCAGATTGGAAAATCTCCTTGTGCAAGAAATCCCTCCCCCATGCACTCATAATTTCAGCCATGGTTCTTTCCCAAAAGTAGCCCCCCATTGCCCCTCAATAGTGAAAGGTGAAGATTGGGGGTGTGCTCAAATTATTACATGGTCACCAAAACAATATTGCATAAATTTTTATGACATGGCCAAATATGTAACTAGACAAAGTTGTCAGACATTTCGTTGTTGTTCCAGTTATGAAAGTTTCACTCAATTTTGGCAGGAAAATTTAAGTTGTAATTGAGGCACCCAGAAACGCTATCATGAGCATCTTGCTTTTGGATGTGCTTGAGGAAAAGAAAAAGCATTTGTTGCATGACTAGGTGGCCAAACCACAGGCTTTAGGAAAAATGAAGTTTGTATTTATTCCCACTTTTTTTTTCCATTCTACTTGTCCTACATTCCGTGGTTTAAATATTTCCGTTTGTTTCCCTGTGATCGAATTCAAACCACGGAATATAGGACAAGTAGAATGAAAATAAAAACAGAAATGGGAATAAATACAAACTTCACTTTTCCTAAAGCCCGTGGCCAAACTAGGAAACATGTCCCGCAAAATCAGTGAAAATGTGTATGACAATGTTGTCTAGTTTAGCCGGACCCTTAGCGGACAATTACATCAAAGAAAAAACAATAACTTTTTGATTTTTGTTCACAAACATGACCTTTCTTGTTACATTAGGTGCGCAATTAACAAATTTTAGTTCTTGATAAAAGCAAGAGTCATAATTAGATTGGCCCGGCTGTCAGAAAACATATATAAATCCCGTGCAAATCGTAGAAATGGTTGTCTGCAGATCTAAGTTATCTAAAACCGCCACCATATTGGACTCATAATCTGCAAACCGCCTAACTTTTCTTTAAAAACTGCAAACCGTCCTGAAAATATGGCCACATCCGCCGCCCAATTTGCTCTTAAATCTTTTCTTAATATCCCCAACGCACATTTCCTACCATTCAGCACACAAAGTCTCTTTCTTTCTTTTAGAGAATACTTAATGTCAGAACTATGTTCCAGCTAAGGGTTTTAACGCATTGATATTGAGATAACAGGCAACAAAACATTGTTGTTTCAGAATGAAAAGTGATGGAAAAGACTATAGAAAAACATCAAAATGTAAAACCAAAGAGCAAGAGATTATCAATTCGAAGAGTCAAAGATAGACGATATTTTTCACGAAGCAGAGATGGAGAATTGCCTGATTCTGTCATTCCACGTGACCTACACAGGAAATTGTGGGGATTGTTTTCTGGAATAGAAAGGGAATTCGAGAAAGTGTTTATTGAAAATGCTGAGCGTATGTTTTACTTTTTTATCTTGATTTAAGTTTTTTTTGTTCTACTGTTACGTTTGCCACCAACCATTCTTTTTATTCTAGAAGGACATTTAAATTTTCTATGCTGAAACACCACAAGATGAATAATTAGAATGACATAACAATTTGTTGTAAATTTTTAACATAATGTTTTGAGTTGTCAAATGCTGAGAATTGGTTGACAATTTTCACGTACTAAGCTTAAGCAATTTTTAGGGTGAGGATGATGAGGATGATTTAACAATTTGATGTTTTGAGTTTTTTAATGAAAAAATAATTAATTTTTTAGTTTGTTCATTTTTTAGTTCATGAAAAAATGGAAGTTCTCACTGCAAAATACAAAGCTATGCAGAGTGGAGATAAATCTGATCCTGGCGTAGACATATGTCCGGAAACATCTACAGGAATCAGATCTGCTATTAAAAAACCATGTATGTATAGCACAAAATATTTGAAATGTGATAAATATGTTTCATCTGGTGCAGATGTGCTTATTTTAAGATACATCCAACTTGCACACATAGCTACTGAATTAAGTTGTTTTTGAAACATACAGGATGCGCCAAAAAAAAAAAAACTGAACATCTTTGACGAACTACCAAAAATCGTGTACTGCACGGATTACAATGATTAATGTTGATATTCGCGCCAAAAGAACTAAACTAGTTAAAAACGATTTTTGGCGATTTTTTCGATGCTTGTTCTTCCGTTATGAACGATTTTCGAAAAGGTTTCGATCTCAAAGAATCTCGAAAACACTGAAAAACGTTGATCAAATTTTTAAAGCTTGAGAGCACATGGACAAAGAGAAATCTCCGCAACCATGCCAAAGACTCTTTCGAATCAAAAACACTTTCAGTTTTCATGCGTTTTCAGTTGTCACACGTCATTTTTTGCAGTTTGAATAAAAGCTTTTTTTTTCCTTTCAAAATATGAAGTCAATGTTTGGCCTCAATGATATCAAGTTTTCAATGTTTTTGAGCTTCAGTGAGTTCGAAACGTTTGGAAAATCGTTTGTAAAGCAAGCACACATCTTTTTTTTAAACTAGTTTAGTCCTTTTGACGTGAAGATTACAGTACACAATTTTTGGTAGCTCATCATAGATGTTCCTTTTTTTTTGGCACACCCGGTATTATAAATGATTTGCTTAAGTTTCTCGTACAGTTCTTGATGCTAAGTTATATAGAGTCAACATTTATGATTTTTATTATTTTTAAGTAAATATACTGTATACGTAGTGCTTTTGTTGAAAAACGTTTTATTTTAAAAGCTGCTGGACAACTGATGTCACAAAAACTAAAGACAACATACAAAGTTTCGACCAGTAAGGTATTGTTTCTAAATCACTTTATGTTAATATATTGTTTTTCATCACTTTTTTCATATGAACACTGTCTTTTTTTTTAAATATTACTGTATGCAATTTAATTTCTTTGATTAGCTGTAATCTTAAATACTACAAATTTTAAATATATATTTCTAAACATTTTCTTTCTTTGTCAGATTGTGTCAAGCTTAAAGATTCCAAATCAGGCAATTAATATGGATTGTCATCAAGTTCAAGAATTTTGTGGACACAAAGATGGAATTTGGGAAGTAACTTGCTCAAGGCCAAATTTGCAACTTGTTGCAACGGCCTCTGCAGGTAGTTTCTCTATCATCATCATCATTTTCCTCATTATCATCATCTATTATATATTACATATTATATATTTGATGTTAAGTTACATATATTGGTTATAAGTACATGAAACATTTTACTTTCAATTTTAATAAAGGTTGGTCTAAGATTGTTTAGAGAATTTTATGAATTATCATTGCTTTTTGTGGCAGTAAAAGGTTATTGGTTATGTTTAAGTAAAATTTATATATAAATGAAATCTTTAAAGCATAAGTTATAAAAGTATTTTAAAATGGTTTTAAAAATGATTAAGAGGTTTTCATATTGTAATTGTTTTTAGATCGTACAGCTCGAATATGGCATATAGAAACTGGGCAATGTCTTACTCATTATCTTGCTCATAATGGCTCAGGTAAATCGTTTTGTTGTAAACTAAAATTAAAATTTGTGAAAATAATTTTTGCATTTTGTGTGAAATTTCAAATGCAATTTTTGACAAAAGAATCATTTCGTATATATGTATATTTCGTTTATATGTATATATATACGTATATATGTATATGTAGGTTTTTATTGTAAGTGATTATTTTTTATTGCTTTTGTAGTGAATTCAATCAGATTTCATCCATCAGAACAGTTAGTTTGTACAGGTAAATTTCCTTGTAATGTTTAATTATAATTTGCAATTTGAGAACTACAATGAAAACAAACAACAGTATGAATGTTTCCATTTTATATCAACGGACAAAACACTTGTCATGTTACAATAAAACTTGTTGTCCGATTTTCTGAAAACATTTTAGGTGCAGGAGATGGATCTTGCCATATTTGGAAAGCAAGTTTGTCTTTTGCGGATATCAGAAGCAAATCACCTTCAAATTATGAATCACCTTCTGTAAGTTTAGAATTTTATAGAATTGTAATTGTAAGTAAGCAGTTTTTCAAGAGCGTATATTGTTATTGAAAATGATATATTTTAATTTTAGCTTTTTAGCGAAGACCTGTAAATTTATTTGATTGCAAAATATACTTACCTACTTTATTATTGTTATCGTTAAGTAATTGTTATTTATTGTAATTTATTTATTTTATTTATTTATTATTTGTTATTTATTTATGTTATTTATTTATTATTTGTTATTTTTTTTGTTGTTATTTATTTATTATTTGCTTTCTTTGAAAGAGAGAATCGGGGAAACTATAGCATTTTATGATTTTTGACATTTTTAAACTTGAATGGATACAAGAGTGGCGTGATGCTGCATCTATAAATAGGTAGCCAATCAAATTGAAAAGCTCCTTTGTCATTGGACATTCCATGAGATTCAATTGCTGTGCATTTTGATTTGATGAACTGGATTTATGTCCGCTCTTTAGGACCCTTGTGGTATTTTATTGTCCTTACTGATTTTGGCATCAAACTGTATTTTTCTAAGTAATTTTCTATGGAATTGAATTTAACAGAATTCTCGCCCTGGATCAGGAGACGATGAGCAGGATGATGATTTAGAAGGTAACTTTTCCTTGAATGTATTTAAAAAATCGTCCATTACGTCATTTTATTACAGTCGCAAGTTTTTTATCCAGCAAGAAACTAACTACGAGATTGCAAATAGCAACAATTTATTTAAAATCCATTTAAAGTTTTATTTAAAGCCGTCCATTACATCATTTATTGCAGTCTCAAGTTTGTATTCAGATTCTGAGACTGCAATACGTGTTGTTGCTTGCAAGCTTTTGTTTTGATTTTCATTTCTTGTGCAAAAAGGTCAATGAAAGCAGCAATGGGTCTTTTTTCATTTTTTCGAAAGTGTTAAAAAAGAAAGAAAAAGATTTCTGTTGCGTCAATTTTCTGTAGCAATGAATCAATCCATGATTTCATCATAGTCAAGAAAATATCACGGCCGCACGGCCACTAGCTGGAGGACACTAGCTAATGGCCACGGCCACTAGCTAATGAAAACAAAGAGAAATGATAATATGCCACACCCAAAACACGCCTATTTTCCATTGCTTAGTGAGTTTCTTAAGATCAAACTTAACGCTTAGAGGAAGGTTAAGCACTTTTATGGACTCTGATTTTATCTGAAAAAGAGTAACTTGCCGTTTTTGTATTTGTATTGAATTTATTATTTTGATTTCTAGCGCCCGATGGTCAGCATTGTCTTAAAATTAGAGTTGCTCATTCGGAATTAAATGGACATGAAGGTTTGTTGTATTTTGTTAATATTATATTCAAATTTATTATATTCAATTTTTTCGTTACAAAGACGAGTGATGATGACGAACCTTTTTTGTTGATAAGAGCCGAGATTACTTCCGAAACTACTTTTGAATTCGGAGGGCGGGAGGAAAATCTATCTTTACAAGAAAACTTACTATCTATCTCTGATAATGCACGCCTGATAATCGTCCAAAAAATGTATTCTTTTGACACCTTACAATACTACTAATTTTACTGCCCATTCTAATGTTACTAAATTCATTCAAAATTTGTTACGGCAGCGGAACTGTAACGGCAGTGGTGACCAAAGTGTGTAATATCTAAATATGTGATATGCATGTAATATTTTATTTTCTTCTGATTGGCCAATAGGTCCTGTAGTGTCAGCTGATTGGTGGGCAAATGGTAAACAAATAGTAACTGCATCTTGGGACAGAACAATAAAGTTATGGGACGCCGAAAACGCTACAGTTGTACATACTCTGGAAGGTAACCAAAACTTTTATTGAAATTTCTTTCAGACAGTTTACTTTAGATGTGCATTTACCAAGTCTTTGTTGATTGAAATAATTTTTTGTTAATGTTTGAAACGTTAGAATAGGTTTTGTATAATTTTGTTAACTTTCTACCAGGTAACCCCAAAAAACTCCGTTCCGTTCGCAGAGCTGTAGCTCCAAAATTTACGAAACCACAAATCTCAAATTGTACGAAAGACACACTTGAGTCTATAATATCAGCCAGCAATTTGCAACCATGTTCATCTGTCCAAAAATTAAAAAGAAATGACCATCATCCGTGATTTTAATTTCAAGAGACATTTATTTACAGCCATTTTTTTTACATTAAAACAACATACTTGATTTTATGACTTGACTTGGCAGTTTAAAGTTTTAAAAGATTCACTGATCAAACTCCCTAGTCGGCATAGGAGCAGGCGGGTTGTTTAATGTCAACATGTGGACTGGAAATGAATGGCGTTGCTTCAAATTGTCTTGAAAACTTAGGAATGAAGGCTAATATTAATTTCTAGTTTTGGATGGGTAAACATATTGGCAGATGACTTAATGATATATCAAACCCTAAGTTTGCCATTCGGAAATCGTTTTGAATACAATTTTAAATTTGTAACCTCACAGGTTTCAAGCTACAGCCCTGCAAACCGAGATAGTTTTTTGGGGTCACCTGGTATTTTAAACTTTCTTAAACTTTGCTTGATATCGCTTTGAAATGGCATTGATATTTTAATTTTTATCCAAAAAACGTTTTTAGGACATGAAATGGAGTTGACTCATGCATGCACGCATCCTGTGCACAAATTAATAGTTTCATCTTCACAAGACACAACGTTTCGTCTTTGGGATTTTAGGTTACCCACCATGCATTCTGTGAATGTTTTTCAAGGCCATTCAGAGTATGTCTTTTTCAATTTTTTTCAATTTATTGTTCTGAGTTATAGAACATTTATTCGTTAATAATCGATTGATAGTTGTTTGCATACTTGTTCGAATTTATGCTGTCGAATTCGATGCAAAATTAGAAAATGTCACAACAACAACAACACAAATTAGAAAATGTCAAAACTTCGTTTAAAGAAATTTGAATAGTTTTCAAAACAAGGTGGTTAATCGAAGTGGTGTATCGATTTGAAGCATGTACACACATGCAGTAATTCAAATAGAAAAAATTGTACTGAAGAGCTACATTGGCATTCTTTGTTCTTATTTTTGCTGTTTTGGTAATAACTTTGGCCAAATCTAGAAATTTTAGAAAATTTTAACTGAAGAGCAGGTACGTACATTTTCTTAAAATTAAATTGATTTGTAATTGTATCGTAAAAATTATAAAAATTTGATGAGAACAATAGAGTTTATATCATAAAGCAGAGACAAATTTTGTAACAATAGTGAAATTGACACTGGTTTCAAAGCTATTATCCTTCAATAGCAAAGTAAAACTCTCTTAGCTGTAAATGAAAACATCTCCTCCGCAACATTGTTTGTTTTTGTTTTCCAGCTAAGACAGTTTTGTTTTGTTCGTGAAGGATAATCGCTTTAAAACTAGCGTATCAATTTCATTATTGTTACAAAATTTGCCTCTGTTCTGTCATATCAGAAATTATTTATTTTACAGTACAGTAACATCTGCAGTTTTTACAAACAAAGCAGATCATGTTGTTAGTGGAAGTGATGACAGGACGGTTAAGGTTAGAACAAAGTTTAAACCCTTGGTTGTTATTTCTACTTAAGAATGATCTAGATTGTGTTTTTGGTTTTCTTTTGTTTATTCAATGATAAGAATATTAGTCTGTTTAAATATCCATTTTTGTTATTTAAATAAACTGTGGATAACATTTGATCATCTTGGGTTTGTTATTTAAAAATTCGGATGGCCATTGCTTTGTTGAATAGAGGTCATCGTGAGCAGCAAATAAAAAATCAAAATTGGAAAGGAGAATGAACATAAAACATTTTGAAAAGGAGATCGAATATTTGGAATGTTTTTCGAATCAGAGAGACTTTGAAACTGAGAATCAGAGAGAGGTTGAATGTTATTAAATTTCAATATATTTCGAAAAAAATTACTTTGATAAATATTTACTTTTGAACATGAATATCAGCAGAAATTGAAATGTTTCTTTTATATTTGTTTGTGTACTTTAATTTTTAAATTTTCATCATTTACAATCGAATATATATATTAGTAGTTTATAATTTATGAAAAGAAGCTGATCTGATTTGACTTTAAACTAACTAAATTAAACCAAATGCTAATTTAAAATTAAACAATTGCCCTGCATATACTACTTTGTCCCTGCCAGAGATTTTTTGACATTACATGCCGTGCATACTGTTTTGTCACACCCAAAGTTGCCTCTACTAATACTAATGCTATGGAATTGATATTTTCTCACAGGTTTGGGATTTGAAGAACATGAGAGCACCGTTAGCAACAATAAGTTTAGATTCAGCTGTTAATAGGTGAATTAAATTAAATTGTTTTTTATTGTTTTCAATTTATTTTGGATTTCTTGTTGGCAATTTTCTTTTCAATATTATATTTTGTTTTACATTGACATTTTTTGGGGTCTAATTTCTGTTTGGTAGTAAAGCATTTTATTTTTCCCTTACATAGCCTTAATCAAAACTTTCTTTCTTAAATAATTTCTGTTCATAGCACATCCTACTTAAGTCTTATTATTTTATTGTATGATTGTATTTTTGAAGATTTTTTATAGATACTATTTTTTAGAATAACTGAAATAATGTTTGAAGCAAAAAAAGTAACTTTTATAATTACTTTCTTGTTCCAGGTTATCAATTTCACCAACACATAATATTGTAGCAATACCTCACGACAACAGACAAGTTAGATTGTTTGATTTGAATGGCAATAGACTGGCAAGATTACCAAGAAGGCATCATCAGGTATTTCATGTTTTATTCATGCTTTCGCTTTTTTTTTAATAAAAATGTTTACTTTTTTGTAAGGAATGTTTCAATAAAATAAAGGCATAACTCTAAACAGATATACATTCTTTTTTATAAGAACACACGTTTAGGTGAATGTTTATACGTACTATACAAATTACTTAAACTATATGAACGGTAGTGATATTATACACAATTGTTCCCTATGTATTGTTGAAGCAAATCAAAAAAATTGGTCTCGTCGTCAATTACGATAATATTACGGAAGAAACATCTGTGCAAGAAAAAGAACAATTTAAGAAAATTTTGAGCCTCAAATTCTTAGAAATTTAATAACACAAAACTTAGGCAAAAATCTGGTTCTTAAATTAGAAAAAATAGATTGTAATAATGCTGACCTGGGTGCATTTTTGTTGCAAAAAGTGATCATGTGAAATTGTTTTGATAAATTGGTATACTCACTGCAATTGATATTTTCTTGCCTGTAAAACACATTCCTTTTAAATACTTCGTAGCCTAGTACTTCGTTTTAAATGAGCGAAATTTTTCAGCACTAATTAAATTTATTATCGTATACTAGCAAGCAGTTAAAAGTTACTATTTAACTCCCAAGGGTCATCGTCGTATGGTTTGTTCAACTTCTTGGTATGATGACAGTAATACAAAAAGTGCAAGTTTAGTCACTGCTGGATTCGACAAAAGAGCGCTCGGTTGGAATGTTATGTTTTAAAGACCATTAATTGTGTTCTGTAACATTTGAGTCAAACTTGTCAATTACGTTATTGCTATATCGTTGTTGTATTCCACTAGATCAAATTTAAGGGAGCAGAAATTTGCCGTTCCGCGTAATTTTTCGCTATAACTCTACAATAAACTGCTATAAAAGTTATTCCGCTATAACTCTGCAATTATTCAAGTTGGAAGTTTCCTGCCTAATTAAAAATTCGCGTTCCTTAAACGAGAATCAAATTAAAAATTTGCGTTCCTAATTAAAAATTCGCTTTCCTCCAATCCGTCAAAATTGTATATGAAAATTCGATATTCCTGACTAAATGTTTTAGAATTTCTGCGTTCTGTGACAACGGCATATTTCGTCGCTCGTCGTTCCACGAAGAAACAGTTTTGAATTTTATTGCCCAATTCTTCCGTTCCGAAAAATTTGGCTGACCCCCCAATAATGAGATTTATAAATAATTTAGAAGTAGCTTTCGCAAGCTGAAAAAAAACACAGAACACCTAATCTATCAACGTAATTGCCTGATTTCAAGAATAAACTGTAAAGGGGAAAATGCTGTCAAGACACACATTAGAGAAATAATAAATGGCAGAAATTTGTTCGAGTTAAAAACACTTGACCAAATAATTGTAGTTTTTGCTTAGTTGTTGTTGTTGTTTTTTTAAACTCGTACCTAGCGTCTTATAAAAACTTTTTCTCGTTAAAATTGAAGTATCATAATTTGTAAATTGCTAGCTTTTGCTGCAAAGGTCCGTTGGGCAACATATTTACATTTTTTTTATTTCGATGAACCTACGTGACTTTAGTCAAAAAATCATTGAAACTTTTTACAAACGAAGTTGTTTTGTTGTGAACAGAACAAGATTTGTTAAATTAGACAGTGGAATATTTTCAGTTTTATTTCATTTCAAGAATGCAGTTATTTGAAATGATTGTAATTTTGAAGAAAGAGACATAAATACTGAACTGGAAGATGGGACATGGCAAAAACATAATATACGTTATCTCGTTAATATTAATTATGCTTAATTTTCCAAACTATTTATATTGTTTAGAATGATTGACAATGCCTTCTGGTTTGTTGGCATGTAACTAACGTCGTATTTTTCAGAAATTTGTGTTGCTTTCATGGAGATGATTTGATGTTTTTTGTTTGTTTTTCTTCGCTTGTAGTGATACGTAATATAAGAACTGTGTGAAGCTTGAAGTACTCGTATTTTTTAGTTTTGTCACAATTAAAGAATAATGTGCATGCTCAAGCTATTAAAGTGGAAATGAATTTCAATGACAAAGGAAGGAAAGACATTTGACAAGTAAGGTCCTTTCATAAATAGACAATTTTTTGTGCTCGATAATGAAACTGATTGGACAATAAATTTATTAAAACAAAGAAAACGGAAGATGATAGGATTGTTATTGATTGACAGATGTCAAATGTCGTTAATAAGACATTGCAGTTTAAAGTTCTGTAATTCTTGTTCCGTGTTCCTCTGGTCTTAATGCTATTTGCAGTCTCGAGGTGGATTAACATTTTAAACACATTGTGAGAAAACGAGGCTATCAAAACATGATTGAAGAACTAAAATTGGAAAATTGCAGAATGCAGAGACGACGAAAAGGAAACGGCAGTGGAACCACTTTAAAATTGACGAGAAAACTTTTTCAAGGTAGTGTTTTAATTTCAGTAGTTAGCAGGCCTAGTACGAAAAGATAAGCACACAAAAGACAAGAAGAGAAAGAATTTTACTAGAAGATTGACAAAACGCCATTCATCCTTGAAAAAAAATTCACAACATCGAACGAACACATGAGACTGAGAGAGACAGACACAAGCAAACACAAAGACTTCTTTTTCCAATATAATAATGGAATTATCAAGAGAACTAGAAACAACAGAGTCAATTTACTATTCAAAAATGAAGTCTACGTATAAAGAGACTTTTAGGTAGGTAAACATCTTGTCAATGTTTGTTGGCTTAAGTAATATTATTATTCTTCTCTGACTCTGCTGCAGAAACATTTTTTAGATAAATTAACAAACAGCTTCACCTAAACTACCAGGTGTCCCAAGAGAATATCGCTCAAATCCGTCAAAGATCATTTTTAAAGCAATATCCTCAATTTTTAATAAATAGCTTTAACTCGAAAATAAAAATCTGGTTTGTTGATATTGGTCGTTTGAGGATTGAGATGGTAATATTTAAGGTTCAAATCTGCTGCCTCTCACTCAAAACCAGAGGTTTTGATTTTAGCATGTACATTCTTGAAGAGTTGTGTTGTATGATTTTCTTAATCACATTGGTTTTCCAATTTATTTTTCAAAGAAATTCTGAATAATGATTCCAAAAAGAATCTTGAAAATCAGTGGTGCATGCATGGCTAAATTTTTGAAAACTAAAATTGCTGTTTGATTTTGATAGATTTTTGGTAAAAATGCTGGAAAAAGAGAATTCACTTCATAGAGGCTGCATCCATAAATGAGCTTTTATTTTTCAGTTTTTTGGATTTCTGTCTGAGTGCATTTCCAAGCACCATTAAATTCATTTTGTATGGCTTATGATTTAGGAGATCCAAAAACGCGGTTTAGACCAAAACCTAGACCTCTTGTTTGGGGTTGGAGGCAAATTTGAACTTTCAGAATTATTATCTTGACTGTCAATGCACATATATTAACAAACTAGGTATTAATTTTTAAGTTGACTACCAAGTTCTACAGTATTTTAAAACTTGTTTTGAATAAATTTTAGTGGAACTCACAGCGCTAGCCTCGACCAAAGCTGTAACCTTTTTTTGGACACCCTGTAGCCTAAATATTTTTTTAATCTATTGACTAAATATACTTATGTGTGAAAAATGCAGGCCTTTTCTTTAGAAATAGATCACACAAGTGGACAAACGCTCTTGTGTTTTCTCTTGCGCGAGCGATTGCTCATGTAAAGATATATATTATATACACAATTATGTTGAATTCAGAAGTAACATAAGAACTGCTTAGCCACAAGCTTGGCATATGATAAAAAACATAATAAAAAACTAAAAGTTTTATGAAAACAGTATAATCAATGCAAACAAACCATTATTATAATCCTAAAAGCACTCAAGCAATGAATAAATACCCTGTTAAAATTTGTTTATAGCTGTAAATCAAGAGGGTCATATAATGCAAGTCATAAGGATTACGCTGTATCAAGGTCAAATTACAGTATTAGCTTTAAATTACACATTAAAAAGTGTTGTGAAATGTTTATTTCTATTCGCTCACTCACTTTTACTGTCTGAAAATTCTGAATTGTTGTTGGCTTGCCCTTTTCAATCTGTACTGCAATTTTATGGCCAGCACTTTCATTCAGATGACGCATGATCTATGAAAGGAAGCAATACTGCTATGTTATCTTGCAGTTAATTTTGAACTGAGAGAAAAACCCGTATTTTAGTACAAAAATTAAAGGAGTTTTGAATCGATACGATAGTAAAAAGATTAAAACAAACCTGGTGTTTGGTGACCATATTGTTTCCTTTTATGGTAGTCATGATCGAATGCAATGAGTGCTGATATGATGATCACAAAATGTTGTAGCAAGCCATAACATAACTGTACTTTGAAGCGGGTTTTAACAGTGCAACATATGTTTTCATACAATAAGGGCTAATTAAGTTCAAGCACCAGGTGTACATGGTATTAATAAAAATTCTTGGTGACTTTGATATTCAATTGTTGTTTTCCGTAGAGACGTTGCTAATTCATTGTCGTTTCCTGTGGTTTGATGTGCCGGCTTCGTATTGTCTGTGTCATTTGCTTGTGTCTTTTGAGATGTGCTTGTTGCTTTCACTTTCACACATTTTGACAATGGGACTACAGAGCAACATTTGACACAATTTACCATTTTGCGCGAGCAATCAAAAGCTCCTGTGGTTTGGTTTGCGCGAGTGCTGACGCGATCGCAGGTGATTGCTTGTGTGAAAGAAAAGGCCTGAAATTGCTATCGATTTTTTATGAAACAGGCAGAAAACATTAGCAACAATTAACATTGCATCCTAACCAAACCAGATAGAAGATGTTTTTGATATACCTTCAGACCAGATAGAGGGAAAATTAAAAATGAAAACATTAACAACAGAAAATAAAGCTTATGTTTGAGACATTGTAACTGTTGGGTGTTGTTATTATTTGTTTTATTAAATTGTAACTTTATTATTTTTAGATTTATCAACGAGGGTCTGAAACTTGAAGAAAATGGAAAGAAAAGGGAAGCTGCCTTATGTTATGAAAAAGGTAATTTCTTTAACAATTTTTCATGATTGGTTTGGCTTTTAGTTTTATCTCTTTTTTTAATGTCTAAATGTGGTATCAAGCAAGACACCAGTCTGGAAAGTATGCCTTGCAACTTTCCTCTTGAACAAATAAAGTCCATTGAGTCCCATTGTTCTTTATCATTTAGTTAACCAATAAAATCAACAAAAAAATGTTCGGTGCTTTTAAGTTATAAAAAATAAATGATCAAATAGTTAACAATAAGTTATCTGGTATATTATTTAATTTTTCAAGTTATTGATGTCTTAAGCAAAATAATCAGACTGTTTGTTAATGTCTGTTTTTAATTAATGTCTGGCAGTTGAATAAGGCTGTTTGTTAATGTCTGTTTTACTGTAGGTCTTTGATGAAGAGCATTTTGTATTGTCTTCTTATCTTTGGTCTTTTTCTGCTATTTTCCTCTTTTCTTTTCTTGTTTTTCTTCCCTGCCCCTTACTTTTCCCATTTTCCTTCCTTTTCTTTCCTTTTCCTTCATTTTTGTTTAGTTTTTATATTTTACAATTTATACAATTTGAGCCTGCTTCAGCATGGAACAATATTGACAATGGCATAAACTTTGGTGTGGCACAAACAAACTTAACTTTCCACCTTGGTCAAGTCATTGTTGTCAGTTTTACCTCCCTGATGATTAAAGATGCAATTGCTTGGCATATTAAGATAAATCATGTACTGTATATTCTATTGTCTATTGTTCTAAGAATGATTAACCCCCAATTAGTAATAGCTTTGGATGGTTGCACAAAACCTTGTGCTTATTTTCAACTTTAATGATCTTCAAAATATTGTACTGGCTTTGCAAGAATAAATGTAGACTAAGTTGAACTAGGTTGAAATATATTAATTGAAGTGTAATGCTAAAATTAAAACAAATGATGGTTTCACAATTAAATATTATTTATTTGTTTGATGCATCATATATCCAGTAACTGTTAAATTGAAAAAAATAATTTTTTGCAGGATTCAGACTTTTGAAATCTGGACTTGAGATGAATTTAGAAGGAACAGAATCCAGAAACATTGTTGAGAAGGCAGAGAAAATGAAGAGAAAGATGGAAAAGTAAGATTTGTAAGTCAATACGACCCTGCAAAATCTGTGCACATCTGTTGGACTTGCATGAGATACAGTATTTTTAGCTTGGTCTCTTAGCTGAGCCACTAACTTTTTAATTTTTGGCATTAAATTTTAACTGATAAGAAATTATGTCTCTTTTAGTGTAATGCCTTTTGTTTTCATTAAATAGGATATTTTAAATTTGGCATTGTCAGAAGATTAGGCAATCTTCTGTTATGCATAATTAACATAAAATTTGCAAAGCACTTAAAAGCTCATTGTCACAAAAAGCATGAGCAAGTGATTTTTTTTGGTACTTTTCTGAGAGGAAAACAGTTGTAAAACTATGTAAAAAGAGAATGAACAATTTAGCAAGATAACTTTACAAACTTATGACCCTTTTTAGTCAAATGACATTTCAAGATAAGCCTTTTGCTCAAGGAATATTTTTTTAAAAAAGCACCGGCATGATTTTTATATGTAATTTTTTAAACACCAGTAGGTTTTACTGTTACAAGTAAGAATATTTTTCTTATTATAGCATTTTAAAATGAAACTTAATGATACTTTGTTTCGAGCAATGCTTCAATTTCGTTTCTAACATTTTTTCAAGCTAACTTTGTTGAAAGTAAATCGATGGTATAAATAGAGGGATTGAATAATTTTGCTGCAATTAATTCTGACTGTTTGTTTAATGTTGTTTTTAAGTCTTTGATGAGTAGCATTTCATATATCAAGCATTCCACCTTTCCTTAGATTTTACTGTATTGTAAAGAAGTATTCATGCTTTGCTTTTTATGCAGAGCAAAAGAAGATGTAGAATACAGATTGCAAGTCTTGAGACCTGATTCATCATCAGCACCTCCACTGCCATCAGCACCACCACAGCCATCTGCACCAACTCAACAAAGAATGTCATCTGCACCCCAGCAAAGATTGCCATCAGCTCCACCTCTAGAACAAGAGCTAACAAATAATCAACGAGAAAATGGAGAATTGGTATGGGAATCAGCAAGGACATTGATATCAATAGAAGAGGGTATAAGCAAACACATTGTTTTGGGCTATTTTGTTTTCAAGAGAAAGATTACTTTCTTCTTTATTCTTTGATGATATGTTTTGGTTTTATCTTTTAGTTTTACAGTGTTTATTAAATTTTGCTTGATCCCTCTTAGCGAGTTTGGATGACCGTATGATTGACCAAGATTGTTTGGAATAATATTTCAATCATGAATAAAAAATTCTGTGTTGATTTTGTAGGTGTCAGGCTGTTTCATGTTGATGGAAATAAAGTTGTGAGCACATGGTCAACTCCCTGCCAGTTAAAGATTTTTCAATTACTTGGAGAACATCAAGGTACTTTGGAGAGAAACTGAACAGTTTGGGGTGTATTCTAGTTGTGTCATTTGTGTCAACTTCCGAAAATGTTAGGTTTGGTAGAACTCAGAACCTTTTGATCTCAGACAGTGGAATGCTTCACAGACTTTTGCAATTAGTTAAATTTGACTCATTTACAAATTACCATGTCAACAAAAGTATACTAAATTTGTTTTGAAACATGCCAAAAAATATTAAAGGACTGGTCCTCAACTTGGTTATCATCCTTGTCCCGTATATTTGGACCTTCCAAAATGTTCCAGTCCCGCATTACTTGAACCCAAAAATGTCAGTGTTTCATCTTCAAATGCATTGGTCCCGTATATAGTATAAATTTAGACCGACCCCAAAGATGTTGGTATTGATTAGCTGTAGTGATATTGTTATATACAAATATTAAATAGATAGAAAAGGAAAATGAAATGGCTTTCGTAATAAAAGTAAGGGAAATAGACAAAATAACCGTTGAACATTGTTTCTAAGTAATAACAAATGGTGAACACGATATTTATTATGTAATCAGTCCGTTGTTTTATTTATTTTATTTTGCAGATTCTGAAACACCACCAGCATTTCTTCAATGTGGCGAATGGTTATACCCATTGCATCCTGGGAAATCACCTGCATTGAAGACTTTTTACAGAACATACATGTTTCCAGATATCAGTTTACAAACTGAGGTGGGTTAATTTTTTCGTTTAGGTTAACTTGGTGAGCTAAGGCATCTTATATAAATCAAGGACTTTTTTTAAAATGTCTGACGAAAAGCTATGAAAACAGTTAAATTTTAATTTGATTTCAATTTATTTCTTATGCCATGCTTCACAATAACTGAAAGCATCGACATTTTAAGCCTTACATTCGGTGTCCCGAAAAAACCTTACATTGGTTTTGCAACTTTATGCAAAAAGGTGAATACAGAGCTCTATGTGATCACCTGTAATGGAAAACCTAATAACTAACAAACAATTTGAGAATTTATTAAGGGAAAACGCAAGTGTATGAGTGGAGATATTGCAGTTGACAGTTTGAAAAACCAAAAACAGAGCAGTTTGCCATTGAAGATGAAGTTCTTGCAAATGAAGTTCTGTTGCAAATCGGCAATAAGAATTTTCCAAATGAACTGAATAGAAGCATCCTTGAATTAACTATACGTTTTATACGCAGTACTGGTCGCTTTGAACAAAGTATCTCGCCCCCTTCCCCCTAGTAAGCCACCAATTACTTAGTTAACTATCATGTGTAAAATCTGTCTCAAATTATATATGAGGTGAGATTTGCGACAGCGTAAAATTACCCTTAACTACAGCAAAAATCTTGTCTGCTGCTATTCGCGGACATTTTTCACCTGATTTTTAATTTGAGACAGAGTGTAATGTTCTTTGCTTGTTTTTTTCTCAAGTCTTTTTTTCCCTTGATTTTTCATATGTAAGTCGTCTTAGTTTTTTGTGATGCCACGGAGTAGTCAAAATATTTTGCACCCAATGACATCGTCCTTGTAGTGTAGTTAATCATTTTGTAAGTAGAGTAACTAGTAAATTTGTATTGTAAATTTTTATTGGAATGTAAAAAAAAACAACAGTTTTTAGGCCTTGCATCCTTTCAGAACTGCACCTTTTTAATTCTCGTATAATCGGGAAAACAAAGCCCTGACGTCTGTCTGGGCACTGCCTACTAAAAAATTATTGAAAATAGAGTGTGAGATGTTTCTATCAAAACTGTCACAGTGAAGAAGTTCTTTCCAATCTTGAACTGTGCAACATTCAAAGAATTCTTAATTTCTTGTATTTCAAGAAAACGGAATAAAATCCCAATGGAATAGAATAAAATCCCAATAGAATAGAATCCCAATAGAATAGAATAGAATCCCAATAGAATAGAATAAAATCCCAGTAGAATAGAATAGAATCCCAATAGAATAGAATAAAATCCCAATAGAATAGAATAAAATCCCAATAGAATAGAATAGAATCCCAATAGAATAGAATCCCAATAGAATAGAATAAAATCCCAATAGAATAGAATAGAATCCCAATAGAATAGAATAAAATCCCAATAGAATAGAATAGAATCCCAATAGAATAGAATAGAATCCCAATAGAATAGAATAGAATCCCAATAGAATAGAATAGAATCCCAATATTTCTGCTGCTACATTTGCATTTACGATCAATGAGGTCTGAAATTGTTTGTTAATTATCAAGTTATCAATTGCTAGTAAGCATGATGAGTTTTGTATTCTCATATCTGCAATAAAGTTGCAAAACCAATGCAAGGTTCTTTGGGACACCTGGTATATTTCGGAAGCAGCAAAATTTAAAGATAAGGATTAAAAAGGGTTAGGGCATGATGACATGGAAAAACTGACCTGTTTCTGGTTCATTTCCGGTTTGTTTGGTAGCGAGCCAACCCGTTTATCCAGGTTACCCTTTCGAAAAGCGGGTTATCCTTTCGAAAAGCGGGTAACTCGGTTAAACCATGAAATGGCTCGCTTCCATGAAATCGCAAATCAACTTTTTAATGGTTTTGACTAGCTGAGCCAACTGAACGTAAATTATCAATAAATCGGAAGCGAGCCGGAATCGGGTAAACGTTTCCATGTAATCAGGCTTTTAATGTAAAATAAAGTAGAAATGAAAAGGCTTAATTCAAGTGAACAGGGTGGCTTAATTCAAATTTAGTAACTGCTGATTGTTTTTCTTGCAATTCATATGCGGGGTTGCCATGCACCCCTAAATTTTACCCACAAGCTTTTTTATTTCCAATTTTTAGTAAGAGTGATTTTGATATCCTCGCTGGAGAACAAGAATATAAATTTTAAGAGTAATTATAAATTGGTGAACAAAAGTTAAAAGCCTGGGGGGGGTTACTACCATATATAACCGGTACGGTATATGCCATATTTTGGGGTTTGTTTTTTCACACAGAAAATAGATTTTAGACTATTATTTTGGGAAAAGTCGTCATTTTAGGGGTATCATCTTCTTAAATACTCTATCACATTTTTGATTTTTGTCCCAATTATTTGCCCATTATTAGATAATGATGTTATGGTGTGGTTAAATTGTGTTCACTTCAACTTATTTTTATTTTTAGAATGGCGTTCCTGCTTCTGTTGGGATTGTACTTGCTGACATCATATCAGATAAAGTTCTGTCCAGATTTGAAAGAACATTATCTTGTTATTCTGACTTCAGGGTATATTCGCCTGATGACGCAATCAAAGAAAAGCCTCCACGTCCTCCTCCACCGTATCAAAAAATTGAAGGAGGAAAAATAACTTCTTTGCCTGAGATTGAAGGTTCTTGTTGTTTTTTGTTTCTATCTTTATTCTGTCTTTAATATTAAAGTAAGCAACTGATGATCATTGAAATTTGGTAGGGTTGATGTCCTTAAAAGCTTGTCAAGTTTTTTGATGCAAATACTTGACAAAGTTTATAATTTTATGACCACTCAAATTCATCCTTCTGAAGTGTTACTTCTTATATTTAACTAAGTGATAACTATTCGTAGTAATTAAACATTTTTTCGTAGCGTCAAATACGGAAAGACAACTCGTCTCTGTGCGACATGGCGAAATAGCAGAAATGGAAGTTAGTGAAGAAGAACAACACTGGAGCGAGAAAGTCTCAGGTGGAATATTGATTGGCGCTAAATGGGTCTCATGGGGTTTGTCCAAAGGGGCTGAGGTTACAAGTCATTTGGTGGAACAGGTAGGTGTGAAGATATACCGGGGACCCAACAAAAACTATCTTCGTTTGCTGTAGCTCTAAATCCGTAAAACTACTAACCTCAAATTGTGCTTAAAATGACACCCGAAGGGTAACTTAGAGTTTGGGATATCATCCAGTTACCTCCGATCACGTTTATCAGTCCAAAATTGGAAATTAAAAAATTGCCTTTAATTGTGAGCTTTCAAGTCAATTTGAAGGAACGCCATTCATTTTCATTTCCATTTCCATTTGGACATTAAAAGAACTTCGTTGCTTCAAAGCCGACTTGGGAGTTTGATGAGTGAATATTTCAAATTTTTAACTTACCAGTCATAATTAAAGCAAGCAAGTTGTTTTTTTTCCAAACATCGACTAGAAATAAATGATGTTTCTTCAAATTTATTTGAATGATCTCGGATTCGGGTAAACGTGGCCGTAATTTTGGATAGGTAAGTGTGGTCTCAGATGACTGGGTGATATTCCAAACTTTAATTTTGCTCTTGGACGTCGTTTTTTTGAGCAAACGTTGAGATTTGTAGCCTCGCGGACTTCGAAGTACAGCACTGCAAAGGGAGTTTATTTTTGGGTTTCCAGGTTATTTACTGAAAATATTTTGCGGATAAATAAACCTCTGATCGATGCTGAAAGATTAACTTTAATTTAATGAGTTTGTTTTGTTTGATTTCACAGGGAGCTGCAAAGCTGAGAGAAAAATTGCAGCCAAACGAAGAACCAACAAAAATAGATCCAAACACCTCCCAAAATGTTCAACAAATCAAAGAAGTTACTGGTGCAGCTGTACAAGTCAGCACCTTCATTGTTTCAACACTATGTATGTTAACCGTTCAACTTGGGAAACAACTTTCGCCAGTGATTCGTAGCCAAGGAGCAAAGGTAATTATTGGTCTCAAATTAATGTAATAAGCAAAGTTGTTGCTGAAAATAATAATAAAAACATGAAAGGAGATAAGAAAATTTAAAAATAAAAATGAATACCCAAGGAAAAATAAATTTGTGCATCTTCTTTTTGTTTTGTTTTTGTATTTTAGTTTTTTTTTAACAAATTCACATTCTTTTATCCTACTCGGGGAAATATTAATAAAATTCATTTCATGTCCTTAAATTTTTCAATCGATTATCTCATGCATTTGCCGCAAATTTTATTATTTTTGTAGCTGCTTCCAGAAAAATATAAAAATGGAGATGAAAATACACAGAAAACAATGGATGATTTTATGAAAGTTGCTTCAGCGGGTCTTCGTGGTTAGTACTTCACGTAAATATTCTTTTTGAAGCTATTAGTTTCATATTTTGCTTTCTGAGCTTTGTTTGTTTGTTTGTTGATGATGAACTTCAAAATTCATGAACGAATTTTTCTCTTTTGTAATTCTGTTTTATGTTTTTTAGACATCTGCAATATTTGAATTAGCGAGTGATCGTATTTAACGTGCCTTGCTTGCTTAAGTCTCAAGATGACTTGTTTCCCGTAGGTAGGAGACACCAACATGGGACACAGGTTA
>JAYJMH010014588.1:0-21848 GCA_036873815.1 Phacellophora camtschatica
ATTAAATTATTGAGATATGATATCCAATGACTGAACTATCAAAATATGATAAAAACAAAAAATCCATTTTTTTTCGTTTGAAGGGGTACAGTAACATTAAAGGAGTTTGTGCTATTTGCAGTTTTAATAGTTTTAGTGTCAAAAGGTAATTGATTTTATATTTTATTGGTTGAGTATGAAACAGTCACAGTAAAACTAACAAGCATACAAGCTATCCATTTTTAATTGACGTCAAAAATTAGGCCTTTGGATTCGATGTATCTTTGTAAATAAAATTGCTTCCAACAATTTATAGTGTTCTGAATTACGCTGGAAATTTTGTTATTGTTCTAGATTATACTGAAAATTTTGTTGTTGTTCTAAATTACACTGAAAACGTTAGTGCTAAAAATGTTGAGACCTGACATATGCTGAGGCCCAGAAGCAAATTTCTTCCCCCCTCTCGGCGTCACTTGTTTGGTAAAACAATAGATCGAAAATTAAGTTTTTAGTTTATTTTTGTTGTATTTCCAATGTATTTCAGACTGCTATACAACCATATGTATATCAACCATAGTAATGTATTCCTTTAACTCATATGAAATTATATTTGCAATGTTTTTTAGTTTTATGGTTTCTGAAGAGGAGAGAAATCTAATAGCAAATGGGAAATATCACGATTTGATAGAACGTCAGATAAAAACAGATGCAGCAATCGAAGAAGAGGTTTGTTTTATTTGTTATTGCAACACTCATGTCCTTGCTAAAGACTAGGATTACACCGAGCATTCGTTTTTGCTAAGTTACTTTTTGCCAAGTTACTAAGAAAACAATATGCACTTTTGCGACTAAGGTCCAAACAAGGAAACCATTTTCTTGTCATTTTGTATGGTAACGCCGGTCCAATATGGCCTCGAAAAATATGATTTTTGCGTACCGATGAAGAACCAATCAAATTGCTCCGTTGCCGTTCCGAGAAGCCGTATATTTGAATGCCATGTGATAATGGTGTATAACGTCTTATAGTGTTGTACCCCTTTCATTCAGTTATGTACCACGTATGTTGCGCATGTAAGGGTATGTTTTGCAAAAGTTAACAAAAACCTTCACATTTCCTTTCTTTAAAGTTATGTTTTCACGTTTTCTGCGAAGAAATACAACGCAAGCCTTGGATTGATCAAAAATATTACAAATCATGCATCATTTATGATGAATGTATCACCGTGTGTCATTAAAATATATCGTGTGTCATTTGTAAGCAATAATCCATCTTTTCTAAACAAATGTCGCCATTATGAACTTTCCAAATATTTGAGATAATGAATTTTTGAACCCAAAATATGATTGTGCATGAAAAGTTTAGTCTATGGACATCCTGTTGCCTCAAAATATATAGTAGAACAGAAGATAATAATATTTTAATTATTGTAGTTTATAAACAAGGGCAGATCTTTCAACAATAGTGAAATCGACATACCAATCTCAAAGCGATTACCCATTCAAGACAAAGCGAATTCTCTCAAGCAGAAAATCAAAATATGGCTTTGTTTGTGGATTTGCTTTGTCTCTGATGGCTAATCGCTTTGAAATTGGCTTTTCCTAGTTTCAATTTTGAGGTCAAATCCTTTATTGATTTTAAAACTTTTTATTGATATATTTTTTTCAGTAATGAAATATCTCAAAAATTCTGAAATGGCTTACATGATAAAATATATATTTTTTGCCGATATTTTTAACAAAATAAATCTTTGAAAAGATACAGCGTGGTGCTTGCAAAATATGTCGTGCCGTTGTCGATCTTAGACCCCTTTACTTCCCACAGGACGGGCAAGACTTGGGTAAATCTAACAGTAGACTGGTCTGCATTTTGCAAGTCTATTGACGTATTGATTATTTTCAAATTTGCCTCATTTAGCTCATACCACTAAGGCAAAACAAATTACATTTCTAAATATGCTAACCTGCTGCGGTATAATTCTTAGTACCATGAATACGTATATCTTATGAATATTTATGACCACTTTCTACTAATCGTACTCGCACAGATTCGTCGTGCATTACCTTTGAGCTACGAAGCTACCACGAGACGTGCTTATTTACGTGTTTACTCGATGCGCGTTTGAATGTTGTTCCATATATCATGTTGTTTTTCATGTTGTTGTTTCAGCTGCGAAAGCAAGAGGAAAATTTGAGATTCGAGGAGGAGGTATGGAATCTTTTATTTTATCTTATACGTTGGTTGGCCAGATGTTGGCTTTTTGCACAAAGTTCCACTTCGTACTTCATTTCCGGACAATACATTGGACGGTCTTGGTTTTATTTTGCTGTGATTTACATTCATTGTGTATTTCTGTTTGAAAAAAAATAAACCATTAGAATTTTAAAATATTTGCACTTATATTCAAGACAGTTCCAAAGTGTTTTCTTAAAAGTTTAGATTTGCATGCATGAGTAATACACAAAATTTCCGGAGCGTACGCTGGGAGTGGGTGTTTTTTTGAGGTCGTGCATTTCACAAAATATAACTGTTCAAAGTCTAAACTATCTTCTTTTATGCATATTGTATCTTTCTTCAGAAAGGATTCTGAGCAAAGATACAATGTGAAAAGTCATGTACATTAAGTTCATGAAGCTTTTTTGCTAGTTTCATTTAACACCTGCAGGATCGAGTAACTTATGGCAGGCACCACCTTTATTAAACCCTACCTCTCGACGAATGGACAATAGATCTCCCCCTTACACTACCTATGGACGAATGGTCAACAAACACCTTTACACTACCTATAGACGAATGGACAACAGACATCGCTTGCCCTACCTATGGATGAGTTCCTTCATGTTGTTAGCCTGCATGCAGACTTTTGTTTACTGAGGAAAAGGGGGAAGAAAAGTCTGCACGCAGGCAACATGTTGTCAGGTTTTCATGTAATCAAACATTCAATGTTTTTCTGTTCAAACTTTTCTGTGGTGACACTTTAAAATGCTTTAAAATGAATCATGATTTTATCTCGCCTGGCTTGGATTTTTTCTCAATATGATCGAAATGAAACAATAATTCCAGGATTTCATCCTCAAATTGTATTTTTAGGTGGGAGCTGATTTGAAGGGGGCTTATTAAACCCTGGTGGGAATTTACGCAGAAGAAGCACCAAAATGCATATATAAATACAAAATTTCCGTAATAAATGTAACATATCATGCTTTAATGCAACTAAAATTTGGGGCTGGGGGCTTATTCGAGGGTACTAGCGTAGAATTCTATCATTTCATCGCGACAAAGCGGGGCTGTATTTTTCTCATAAAATCTGGCCCTAAATGCGTTAAATCGCTTAGCCGGTTCCTTCTATTAATATGAACATGCCCTAGAAATGGCTTACAGAGCTTAAGATAAAATTTATTTCCTTTAAATCATTCATATGTTTATTTATGTTTACGACTGGGCACGTTTGTAAATTTGAATAGGTAAGTGGCGAGACAACTTGCGTAGTTTATGTGAATATACATTGAAGTTCATAACAACCGACACTTGAATGAATATCAATTCAAATATTATTTTGCTATGGTGTCAGTCAAATTGAACATTTATTGTTGACATCCTATTTAAAAATTCGGGAACATTATTGCTACTTAGAAGTAAGTAAGTAAGTAGGTCGACCGCTAGGTCGAAGGCAACCCGATGGCTCCTTTTTCGTTAGCTGCTACCCATAACGGGTAGGGGAGGGCGCCACTCCTTTCCCTGGTTTGATAACCACTTACCCCAGCTGAGCTGGTACTCATTCACCGACCTCGAAAGGATGGACAGCTGAGTTAGCTGTGAGGCGAGCTAGTCCAGTCAAACACTCAGAAGGTTGCCCATCCGGGTGTTGACCCATCTCAGCTATGCTTAACTTCGGTGATCTGACGGAAACCGTGTTAAGACACCTGGCTACTGACCAACTTGCTACTTAGAAGGAAATATAATTCGGAGAAACGTCAAGTCACCATTGGAATTTCCCAGGGATCATGCTTAGGACCACTCTTTCTCGTATTATACAGAAACAATTTTGAGAGGTCCTTGACTAAATTTAAAACTAACATGCCGATGACACAAGTATCTCATGTAGTGGTAAGGATGCATTCCAGCTCATGCACGACTTGATGATTGCGTTAGAATCATTTGGAAAAGTTTATATTGTAGCGGAGTAGGTGATAACCCTTGAATGTGGATTTTCGTAAGGCCGAATCCCATTTTGAATCAACTTGCCTCAACAGATTGAGTTAACTCGCTTTTTACTCGAAAGGGAATTTAAGTTAACGTCGATACTATGAACTCCGTAATGAATCCAGATTATGACCTGTTATGCGCAGTCTTGCCCAGTCCACCAGTCAAAATTGACGTCAGCGTAACATATCGTGTATGTCTTATCGTGTCGTTTCAGGTATGAAATGCCACATGAAAAGCTATTCAATATAAAGTCATATGATTTTGTTTTCAAATATTTGCCACTTCTTCACAAATTTACTGGTTGTGATTAGACATAACAGGTGGCCGAAAATGAAGTTGCCATGTTCGAAAAATCACTCAAGCTTGACTTTGACACGAAATTCAAAAAATTATTTTTCAGCTTTTCAGCAAAAAATTTATTTTTCAAAAATTTATTTTTCGTGGAAAGGGTCAAATTAAATTTAAAAGCTGCTCCTTTGCTCATAGTACGAACAATTGATGACGTAATTTTTTACAAGAAGAACCTGACTTTGAGCTGCTTTGATATATGCTTTTTTAAGAACTTTCGTAATTTGAATAAAAATGAACTTTCAATTGTTTACTCGATTATATGATCTTTTTACATCATAGTTATATCATCAGTAACCATAATAAACGTAGGGGACTTCCAATAACGAGATTTATTTATTTCTCATATAGACCTTTTACCATGTATTAAAACCAGGTCGCTTTTAAAATTGCGAAATTGCACCAGCATTCAGGAGTTGGTGACATATTTAACATTGCTACAATTAATTTGGTCTATCATGTACATTGTAGCGCAAACATATTTCACCATATTTCAATATATTTTCATCATATAATCTTCTCAATTTAGGCCTATAATCAAGCAAAAAAGGAAGCTGCAAAAGTTACAACGCAAACACAATTACAAAAGGTAAGCACTGTAATTATTGCTTATGTGAACTTGTTAATCTCAAAAGGGAATATCGCAACGAAATCACATGTTGTTCTATACTTGTGACATGCGCACTAATCCACCTTTTCTAGATAAAAGTCTCAAAGCGGAAGTTAATTAATTGTTTGAGATTTTCCATTTTTGAGCTCGGAATATTTTTCTGCGTACAGGGTTTAGTGCAAAAATGAATTTTCCTGGGCCTATCACCTTTTATTTTGAAATTATGTTGACATGAAGAATTTGATATCATGAAGGTTTTGACCGTGAAATCAAAATTTGGACAAAATTTTGACCTAACTTTGATTTCACTGTCAAAACCCTTACAAGTTCAAATTCTTTGCATCGCCATAATTTCAACATAAAAAGTGATAGGTGCGTGAAAATTTGTGTTTATACCAAACTTAGTACAAAGAAAAAGATTCCGAGCTCAAAAGTAAAATATCTCAAGCAATTAATCAACTTCTGTTTTGGGGCTCTTATCTAGAAAAGGTGGATTGAACAAAAGCAGCCGTATATCCTTGCTATTGTCTGATCTTTTAAAATCTAGGAAATGTAAGAGGGTATTTTACAAACTAAAGAGTTAAGAAAAATGTTCTGTATCATTACTTTGCTCAAAAATTTTTGAAACAGTATCTGAGCCAGTGGGAAATCTAATTTAGAAGGTGTAAAAAGGCTATTGTCCCAGCTTTACAATGAGACTATTTCGATTTTTGTGATTTTATTAGAAGTGGAATTGTGATGAAAATTTTACAGGTATACGTTTTTGAACGCAATCCTGGCAAAAGAAATCATACAATGAAAATCTGCATGCACTTACAACTTTAAAGTGCTGTATCTATGGAACGGATTTATATTTTGAGTTCTAGTCTTTTGTATCTCTTAGTGTAGGATATAGAGAGCTGAAGAATATGCATTTTAGATAATAAAAAACTTGAAAATCATTTTATTCCCACCCTGGGCACAAATCTTTTAAAACGTGATCTCGGGTAATTTACTTGGGCACCCATTTAAAAAATTTTTTTAATTTTAAAACCTTGCAAAAAACTTGACCGCAAATTGATAATCGCTAATAACAAAAATACTTAATTTTATCTGTGAGCTACGTAACCAAGTTAGTTTCACTGATTATTTCAATTTGATCAAATAAGCTCAGGAGTGTGAAAACTATTTTCTTTAATTGTAAATCGCATCATCTTTCTGGAGACCGGATCATTTGAAAAAAAAAACGTTTGATCTTGCTAAAAAACTGGCATTCATACAACAAGAAAGCATGGCAAAATAAAACGCGAAAACTCTTGAAAAATCACAAATATTTTACTTGGAATTGTTTTATTATTAAAAAAAAATGAAAGTTTATTTTCATACCGTCAGCGATAGTTCTTGTTTATTCCTTGCATTGTATGCATATCTAGCGACAACGACATCTGAAAAAAATATTCAACAAATGGTATGCTCAAAAAGAATATTCAATTATCGTTTTAATATCATAAAAGTTTTGGCTAAACTCAGGTTTCTGGGTAAGACTTTAAATTTCTTCAAAATATCTTCAGTAGGGGAGGAGCTAATGGAGAGAGGAGGGGTGGCCGCCCAACCAAACTTTAGACGGTCTTAGTTGGCCAAATCTCACCCTGAAGAAAGTTTGCCCCCTCCCAGATAAAGAAATTAATAAAACCTTTAAAAATTGTTTTATTAGCAATAAACCACCCCACTTATGCAGTTTCATTTCATATGCATTTGGGGGGGGACCTCTTCAAGGGGCCCTTCAATAGAATTACAATCAAAATGCTTTAGTTGCAACTACGGTGTGGCTGAAAGCATTCCTTGTTTGCATGTTCCTTTTATGCCAGAATTCGTTTTCAAAAAGCAGGCTAATCCTAAAGTTGAACTTCTCTAACTTGAACCATTCCTTTATTCTTACCTGGCTTAGAAATAGGTCCAACTAACACTGTTGGACAAGCTGGAAAATTTTCTTTAAGCGAGTTTCGGTGGTAAAAATCAAGCAGTTTCTATGAAAATAAATAAACAAAATAAACAAATGTTGAATAATAACTAAAAAACAAGAATTAAATAGTAGTATCGGGTATTCCAGAAAGAAGGTAACAGGTTTGATAATATTATATTAGATTAAATAAAAATAAAATTAATTTAAAAAAAATAAATTTAGTAGCATTCGCATAACTAAATTTTATCGTTTAACTAAATGCACGCAATTCAAGTGTTTTCAAATGTGTTGTCTTAAGCCACTTACTATACTGTAACTGTACTGTACCCCTTCGTAGGAAAAGTTTCAAAAATAACTTTTCTGCGGTCGGTTTTTAGATAAACCGTGAACATGTACATAAACCCTGAACATATATCATTATGTGCAGAATTAAATGGTGAATCCAGAAAAAATACAATCGCTTGGTTATTAAAAAACGTGAATGACACAGTTGATATTTAATGAAAAACTCATTGCTTGCTATGTTGTCCGAATAACCAACATTCAAATTAACGGTAATGGTTTCCAAGGTCTTTCTAATCTTAAAACCTTGTAAAAGCCAGACATTTAAATTTAGTAACAATCCTCATACAATTTTGAGGTACAATGTGACCCATTTTGTGAAATTTCAATGAAATTGATTGGTCCGTCAGGTACGCAAAGCTTTTTGAACCCTAACAGGTGTCCCCAAATCCGGTTCTGAGAAATAAATCTTACAAAAAAATGACAATGAAATGAAGGGGAAGACGATTAACCATCTGTGTGCGAATAAGAACAACCAGAAGTAAAGAAAAACGTGCGCTTGTTTGAACGAATCCTCAAGTATGTCAACAAAACTACAGCATTGAAAGGAAGTCCAATGTTCAGGCTTAAAAAACGATTAGATTCTATCCGCTTAAGTATGCACATAATATTTAAGGTCTGGTTTCATTTTGTAAAGTCCTGTTACCGCAATTTTTAAATCGAAGTTCTTTTCATTCAAAACCTTATGTAAAACATATGAATTGTGAAATTAAACAAAAGAAACATGTAGTCCAATGACTGAACTAACAAAATATGACGAAAACAAAATATTTGTTTTCTTTTGTTTGAAGGGGTACAGCAACCTTAAAGGCTCATGGTTTCTTCTTGATTGCAAATCTAGTCTTCGATGATGAACATCTCAGTAGGCTATTGATATTGATAGTACCCAAGGCATCAAGATCGCTAATTGTATAATATTAGTGGTCATTAAACTCTGTATAATGTCTTAAAGTACTATATTTGTCCTCAAACTCTGTCAAACGTGTATCCATCTTCTCAGCCGTTGGAAGTCGAAATTTGGTATTGCACTCACCTGTACAGACGATAATAAAACCGTTTCCGTCAACCAATACTTGTTGTCTTCAAACATGATTTTCATATGTTTATCTGTGTTCTGGTACCTAAAAAACAATTATTTACGTAATTTCACAATCATACTTTTTACTTCGCGCTCCATCGAACGCCGCTCCATGTGTGAGGTTCCAGACGAGAATAATGCTGAGGGAAAGCTAGTTTGTTTTTTAATTTTTAGATTTATCAGCAAATGCTTCCACTGCAATATTTTTATTTCTATTTAATTATGCCTGGTTCGGTAACGATACTTAACAAATTACATGCCTGAAATTAGGTGTATCACGAACAATGCAGCATTATCACGGTTTAACCCTTTCACCCCTGTAAGGGCCATATGGCCCATTGCTAAACAACGAGGAGGTAAAGACGTACAGAACTTTATAATAATTTAAGATATTTCAAGGAAAGTTCATCTTTTGAATCAAGTTGGTTTGTAAGCGCTACCCCCTGTCAATGAAACTTCTATATGATTTGTCTGTTTAGTTTAAATAAATCCAGGCGTGAAAGGCTTAATGAGATTATTGAAAACTGGACAGCTGAAAATCATGGGGCTATCCCTCCCTGTATCACAGACTAAAATCTATTTTTCTACTGCTAGTTGCTCTTCTTTCTAACACTATGTATATCAATATACTAAAGGCCCATATAGTGCTCATGATACTAAAAACATAGTGGATGAAACGTAAGCTAAGAGATTAAGATAATATCTTGGGTAGACAGGCGAACAGTACTGAAGAAGCATAGATCATTCATAATCCCACAAAGTGAGAAAATACATTCGATGGGTTGAAACATTTCGATATTTGGTGTACTTTTTTGCATGTTCATCATTAACAACACTAGCAAAGCTAGATATCAAATCTAGAGCTTGGCAGGCTACACCAATTAATTTAGAGCCCATGTGGTGGTGTTGGCATGTGATTTTATCAAAAGTTAAAACTTACGCCACACTCAAAACCAACTGTCCTTTCTTGTTATCGCTCTCTCTGACGAGATATGTTCCATCTGGTTGGCTGTCCAACTTTTCAGCAGCGATCGTTCTGCTCATTTTTCCAACAAACCTAAAACAGAAAAACAGTCTCATACTTCACATTTATTGTCTTGGCAGGAAATCATATTTTTATGATGAATTTAAAGATTAGTAAAACAAAGATGAACCTCATCTTAAGCCTTGCAGAAATTACCAGTAAAAGTTCAGAAACTCGATTGTCGTATTTGATGCAAAATAAATGATAATTCATATATAATCACGTTTCGGGCGTAGTCCTTCTTCGGTATTTGACTGCTGATTTATATTCCTCAACTCAACGAGAATTTTTCCACTTTGTTATTACGTTATTTCAACATAGAATTTCAATATTTACCAACCTTGCCATTTCTTCTAATTCTCTCGCATATACGTTGCATATGTGTCCACACAATGTTATTCCAAGAAAATTCAAACTCACCATTGACGACCTTGAAGTAAACTTAATTGCGGAAATTCCGAAGGTCTTGGCGGCCTAAAACAAAAACAAAATGTTCATATACACTTGAGTTATTGCTGCTATAAAAGCTACACATCATTTTGCTAGCGCATGCAAACACTTCACAATGATTTGCCATTTGAATTGGCCACGTTAATTGTTTAACATAATTTGAAAATTTTGAAAACTCTGCATTGAAATAGTAGTCCACAGTTTAAGTAGTTCACAAAATGTTTCTTCTCATACTCTCGTATGTAGAACATTCTGTTGCTTGTAAATTTAAAGTTTTCTTTGTCTAGAACCGCATTGACATGGATACCGTGAATTCAGCTTTATAACCATAACCTAGATTAGATTAGGCTGGGTTAGTTTAAGCGTGCATATGTGGTGTAGACCAATTGTATGACGTAAAGTTTATATAAATAGTGTTGCTATGTTTTATGTTGGGTCACGGAGTTGCTATGTTCTAACATGCTCTCTGTGGCATCGTTTTTGCAACAAATGTATGTTTGTAAATTTTTAGGATATAAAATAAAATTTTTTAGATACATAAAAAAATTAAAAAATTAAAAAAATAGTAAATGTGAATCTGATTTGAAACGACGCATTTGTATCGAGTCAAAACTAATTTTTACTCACAGATGATTTTTAGAACGTATTTCAGTTGGTTCATAAGATCCTATGAGAAATCATACAGCACAGCATTTAGAAAATTGAATAAAAAATAAACAAGAAATGACCCCAGAAGAGGTATACCCTAATATATAGGTACGGAGGTGGGGTGGGAGGTATGTGCCACCGACAAGGATGATGGGTTTGAGGACAGTAAATTATCTAAACATGGGTACGATTTCTAGAAAAATGCTTCAATAAAAATAGTCCTCAATGCTGGGTATGTTGGAATGAAACACAACATTAATGTTGGATATACTTTCATTTAAATTCAATTCGAAATTTATTGATAGGATATATTAAAATACAATATGTATCCTATACGACTCAGGGATAGCAAAAGCCTAACTAGACTAGGCCATCCATACACAAAACATTCGAACATTAAATATGGATGGGTTTATAAAATATTAAACTTACACCCAAATTTCATCTACAAAAATACAATTTTCATTGTTCATGATGTTTCAAACTAAAACTAAAAAACTTTATCGAGATTTTTCGATCCTCTTGAACTCAGAGAAAACAACGTCTTTCGAAAATTATTTCTTGCGCCAAAATTAACAGAGAAAAAAATGTCACAAAATATTTTGGCCATCTCCAAAAACTTCACTGCAGCCGGCCATTTAGTTTTAGTTTGAAACTTCACTGCAGTGCACGATTCGTGGTAGCCTATCAAACATGGTCATTTTTCAATGGTTATACTTCTTATTCTTACCTGGTACTTTTGTTTGTCTTTGAAGACAACCAGGACATTTCTCGATGCAATCTTTATGCACACTGAACGAGCAGACTGGGGAAAACAACAATTTTTGAAAATTAAAATTTATTTATAGAATATATATCGTGTGTCCCAAAAAAGGTAACAGTTTTGGTCAAGGCTAGCAGTGCCGAGTTTCATTCAAATTTTTAAAATATTTCTTGGTAGTCAACTAAAAAAGTGCTACCTAGTTTTTTAATCTTTGTGCATCGAGAGTAGAGATGCTAATTCTGTAAGTTCAAATTTGCCTCCAACCCAAAACCAGTTTTGGTCTAAATTGAGTTTTTGGATTTCCTGAATCATAGACTTTCACGAAGCGAATTTAATAATGCTTGAAAACAAACTAAGACACAAATCCAAAAACTGTAAATTAAATGCTTATTTATGGATGCAGCCACAATGAAGTGTTTTCTCTTTATTCAACATTTTAGCCAAAAATCTACCAAAATGAAAAAGCAAGTTTAGTTTTCAAAAATATTAGTCATGGACATCTGATTTTCAAGATTCTTTTTAAAACTATTATTTAGAAGTGTTTTAAAAAACGAAATATGTTGTCTAGAACATCACCGTGATTATGAAAATCCTACATCATGATGTTTTAAGAGCGTAGGCCAAATTAAAAACCTCTGGTTTAGAGTAGTAGGCAATTTGGACCTTTAAATGTCACCATTCCAATTCTCAAAGGACCGATATCAACAAACAAAATTTTTATTTTTAAGTTAACTATCGAAGATTACTTAAAAAATAAATTTTGACGGATTTGAGGCATATTCTCAGCACTAGCCTTGATTAAACCTGTTACCATCTCTTTCGGGCACCCGGAATAATAAAAAAATCACAAGTGATACCGAATATGGCAAAGCTCATCCAGCCTGCTGGGCCCCTAACTATGTGGTTATACAATTATAATGACAATACAATCACAAATCACAGCTTAAAAGTGTAAGATACAATAACACAGCAATAATAAGATTTGCAAAACGAAATTTGCACTTTAATTTGTAGAAACTCAGCAACTATTCAGTCAATTTCGCCAAACAAAGTATCAAACTTCAAGTTGAAACAGCTTCTATAACACTATAGTGGAAACAAAAACTGGGCAGCTTGAATTCACAGATATAAACCAGCAGCACAGGCATATAGTATTAACCCTATCACCCCCAAAAAGGCCATAAGGCCCATTGAAAAAAACAACGTAAAAATTATATTTTCAGGAGGTAAAAAAGGGTAGAACTGTAAATTAACTTCAGATATTTTAAAGTAAGTTTATCATATAAATTAAGTTGGTTTGCATGTGCTACCCCCTGCAAAATAAAATGTGCATAGGGTTTACCTGTTTAGCAGAAATAAATCCGGGCTTCAGCTCGTTTTTCCAACAAACGACAAAAAATAATCTATTTCAACAAAGAGTTCAATTGTTTTCCTTGTCGTATTCGTACTTGAGCTAGTCCTCAATCTAAACCTCTCTGTTACTGGCTACCAGTGGTTGAATCTATCACAATTCTAGATCATTCTAGATCATTCTAGATCAATCAAGTCGCAATCCTAAGTAGAAATATTTGTTGTCTTACCATCACATTTATAGCCTTGACTGATTAAGCCACTGCAAAATAAATTGAACCAAATGTCAGAAAAAAGACAAACATAGAAATAAAATTCCTAAATATCCAATTAAAGTTTCACAAATACAATATTTCTAAATAAATAAAATATATATGCACTTGATACAGAATAAAAACCCGTATGTTAAGAACCTATCTTGTCAAAAACCTCCAACCAAGAAATTGGAGATATGTTTCGAATAATATTAAGTTACAACTTCAGTATGTGCTCTCCATTTCATGCATTTGCATTTGAATTTGTAATACTAAATTTGAATAAGTTAACGTAAACTGATCAAAATATAACTTTTTTAAATGTAAATTTAGCCGAGATGAAATTTCATTAAGTAACCAAGCCAAGATGGAATTTCAACAAGCAACCTAGCCAAGGTGAAATTTCAACAAGCAACCAAGCCAAGATGAAATTTCAACAAGCAACCTAGCCAAGGTGAAATTTCAACAAGTAACCAAGCCAAGATGAAATTTCAACAAGCAACCTAGCCAAGAAGAAATTTCTCGTGAAAACAGAAACAGCCGAGATATCCCACGAAGCCTCACAAACAAGAGCACTGCGCAAGCAGGACATTTAATTTAGACAAACTCATTATTAAAAAAAGAGATCAAAAATTCATCTCATCCTAGGCTGTATCTCATGTAAATACGAGACGAAATAGTCTAGGCTAGGTGAGATATCCGGCTAGGTGGGTATCTCGACTCATGTAAATAAGAGCCTGTCAACAGAGGCAAATTTTTGTAGCAATAGTGAAATTGACACAGTGGTTTCAAAGCGATTATCCCTCAAAACCAAAGCGAAACCCGCCAAACTGGAAAATGAAAGCATCTCCTCCGCAACATTGTTTGTTTTCATTTTCTAGTTGAGAGCTTTGTTTTGTTCTCGAGGCATAATCTCTTTGAAACTAGTGTGTCAATTTCACTATTGTTACAAAATTCGCCTCTGTTGTCTGTGTCAAAAATCTCACAACTCAACAAACAATTTTCGTTCATTACTGTTAAACTTACCATAATAATTTCGAGCAAACAGAACACGTTGTCGGGGTTGGAACGGTGGAAAAAGTTGTGAGTTCAAATTTATGTTTTCCTGGAGAAAAAAAAGTTAGAAAAAATACTATATTATATCATATCATATTCTGTCGAAGTATGATCACAATGTGCTTGTTCATAGTTAGAATGTTGACGCAAAAGAACAGAAATTAGTCCCATACTCACTATAATAACAAGAATAAAAAGTTAACCATTTAATCCCGGGAATTGAAACATTCCCCATTGATAAACAACGTAAAACATCATATTTCCAGGAGGTAAATGCAGACAAAATTTTGCACTAGTTTAAAATATTTCGAGGTTTTTATCTTTTAATTTAAGTTGGTTTGTATGTGCTACCTCCGGCAAAATAAAACTTAGAAGGGATTTCCCTGTTATTTAAGTAGAAATCTGGGCGTTTGAGGGATTGTCTATAAATGCAATAAAAATGATAATTTATGGGTTGCATAGGGTATGCAATTTTTGCCACAAGAATTGAATATCCTAAGAATAATTTAAAAAGTGAACCAAGATTAAAGTGTGGCGTCCTTACCCATGTTTGATACCCTCGAGAGCTGAACAGCATCGCTGTGAACAAAGTTTGAACAAAAATTAGTAGTTTGAACAAATTCCAAAATTACTAAAACAGGGTATCCACAGCTCATGGTGATACTACAAGAGTATGTGGGGGGGGGGCTTGCTTCGTCGCACACAACATACATCGTCACGGCTTGACCATTCAATTAAGAAAATCATTAATTCTATAAAAAATGTATACAAATCATCAACAACAAACTCACATGCACATATCTAGCTTGCTTATCCAACCTTCTTTCAACAACTTCGATGTCACATACATCGTACAATTATTTTTTTCAGTGACTGAAATAAAACAAACAATTTTCGATCAACGTAAAAATAACAAAAGATATCAGATCCTAAAACGATAGTGTTTGTGAAGCCACAACGGCAACATGCAGAACATAAATGAAAACATGCAGATATACTACCTTACATTAGCTAAATTGCTATCAAATTTGCTTTTGTTATTAAAAAATCGCGTTCACTCCAGAGTTAAACTCCACTGATTGACAGAAAATTAAAAAGCGAAGTTATATATACTCCATCCTAACTCAACCAAAAACAGTTTATATTTTCAGTATCTATGGAGTATATTCAAGTCACGCTCAAGCTTTAAATAATAACATTACAAGTAAAATGCAAAAATATAATATTTATCAACCTTACCATTGTCAGACGTCTGAGCTAGCATGTTCCAACAATAAGCATTCTGTATAAAGTAAATGGAATCGATCCAATTTAAACTCGTTAAGTCACGTGCACAACTAAAACAGTTCAATCAATAAAGTGCATATATTGCAGAACTGTGCAGCCGTAAATTAAGTCACCACCTTAATCCCAAAAGGCCACAAGTTTTGAGCAAGCAATTGCACACAGTACTGAAATTTAAAAAGGAACAGTGTCGGAGTTTTAGCTTATGCGCGATATAAAGTGGTTTTAGACTGCTTCTAGTTGCTCTGACCTTGTATACTATGCTAGGAGCAATCTCTTCGTAAATACTATTAACTTTCAAATGTTCTTTTATATGGTCATGACTATTTGCCTTTCAAAGCAAATAAATGTATTCCAAAATAGACAATTAAATGCATCTGAAAAACTGAGCGTCTAAGTTGGCGAGAAAAACTATCCCCACCGAATGTCCCAAAATTGTCTCCTATCAGTTTAAATGGTTGTACATCAGTGTTTTGTTTTTGCAAATTGGTCTCACGTTCATTGTTTTATTCTAGGAGATACAATGGATTTATATTCTATACTGGCTGTGGTATCTTTCTTGTTATTAGTCCTTGTAAACAATAGTGAAATTGACACAGTGATTTCAAAGCAATTATCCCACGAAAACAAAGCGAAACTCTCTCAACTGGAAAATGAAAACATCTCCTCCACAACATTGTTTGTTTTCGTTTTCCAGTTGAGAGTTTCGTTTTGTTCTCGAGGGATAATCGTTTTGGAACTAATGTGTCAGTTTCACGATTGTTTCAAACTTTTCCTCTGTTTGTCCTTGTATGTTTTGACTAAAGAATAAATTGAAATAAAATAAAATTTCTTCAGTATGAGATGTTCACAAATTTGAGTATTGGTTTTCCTTTCAGTTAAAAAAAATTATTTTCAGAAGCAATGAAAAGGTGTACATTACCCTGCCTTTTCCAGAATCTGTCATTTCGTTGTGCACTTTGAATTTTTTTAGATCGAGTTTCTCCCTTACGTCATAACATTCTTCTCGGGCTCGTGTCTTGCACAAAAGTAGGCACTTCTCAAACAAAAACGAATACCTTTTTGAAGTCCTGCAAACAGAACAATAACTGATAAAGTATTTTGCCCAAAAATCCAAATTGCACCCTGCAAACATGAATTAGGTGTTAGCTTCAAATTCAATTTTCTAAGCACCAAAGTAATAACAATTTAACATGAAAAGTTCCACTGAGTCAAGTATGACAATTACAAAACACTAAAAAAACTAATTTGTGATAATTAATAAGTATAACAACTTACGTCTTTTTGCTTTCCTCGCTCAGAAATTTGATTTGCACTTCCCCGTCATTTATAAAGCGACCATATTCAGACATTTTCTACAAATGTACGAAATAAAAACTGGTGTGAAAAATGTTGTCTAGAGAAAAGAAAAATTTTGTGAAACAGACACTTCAGGCATTGCAATTAACAATTCGAGTTATCATTGTTAGTTCAGTTCAGTTCATTTCATTCATTCTTTACATTCCTCTACATACAACTAAACATTAAATCCAAATACAATAAAAATACAACTATATACAATAAAAAATACGATCATAAAGACAATGATGAATAGAAATTACAAAAAGTTATTGAAAAAGTTATGAAATACAAAACAGTTTGGGTTGTATGAAAGGGAAGTATTTGAAGAAGGAGCTCTCTAAGTAGATGAACTAACGAGAAGAGAACCCAGCTCAAAAGAACAGACCAACCAAGTTAAAAAAAATCATAACTACAGTAGCTATATATTTCAAGGAAATATTCGATGCAACTCACGTGTTGACAAAGGTCATCTTTCACGCTTGAAAAAAATTAAAACAGTTAAAGTTGAAAAGTAAACAATAATGGAAAAATTCCACATAATTTATTTTTTCATCAACAGAAACGGAAACACAATTCCTGCTTCTTACTGGGTGAAAGTTAATAAAAAATAATTGAAGAAAACTTTTATATTTTTCATGACATTTATAGCATGAAACTAAATAAATTCATATTGTCACATATTATATGATAATTTTAAAAGTAAACTAAATATACCTATTCGTAAAATCTCAAACTATCAATGGTAATGACAATTTGTTCAAGATGGCGATTTTTCTAGATAACATGAAGCCAAATCAACACTCGAAGCTCTCAAGAGATCACAAAACAATTGGAGTTAAAAATATACTCAAATTATTCGAAGCTAAAGTAACAATGGAAGCTCTCAAGGAATAGACAGGACAGTTTGAGTTAACCAAGCATGAGCTATCTCAAACTCTCAAGGGTAAGGAAAATTTGCTCGAGATTTCAAATTTTTGAGATAACAGAAGCTAAATCAATACTGGCAGCTCTCAAGGGATATATTGGACAGTTCGAGTTAACCAGGCAGGAGCTATCTCAAACTCTCAAGGGAAAGGAAAATTTGGAAGATCAATCAACACTGACAGTTCTCAAGGGATATAGAGGACAGTTCGAGTTAGAGGGGAGGATCTCTTTTCACGCTATACATTTTGATAATTTTCAGGCTAGACATTAAAATTGTCCAACAAAAAACATAAATTGTTAACAATAACAGTGATCTATCATGTGTAATATTTGACATGAAAAAACCAATGAGGCTACAAACCTTGCCTCAATCTTTGCTATTTTCTTTTGCATTTCATCATCCGATTTGTACAGATTTATATAATGAGCAATGTCCTGTAAAAATATTTCAAAATTAATACAACAACTGTAAATATATATTTTTACGGAATCTTTATTTTTGGAAATTCCATGGAAACGCTGCACTTTGCCATTTTCAACGTGAAATATGATCAGTTAGGAAGAAAACATTTTCTAAACAAAAATGCTTAAAACTATAAATATGAGAGGGTCCTGAAGGGGTGAAATTAAAATGGGATTTCTTTATTGTGGTACTGTGAAATGAGATTCATGCAGCTGGGATGAAACGATTATTCTGGGACTAGAATAAATAATACATAAAAGGCATACCTGAGATGACTTTGTACACTAAACGCAGGCAAATATTGAAGTTGATAAGCGTTAGGACTTGCAGGTTAGGCTAATTTTGTAAATATTTATTAAAAAATTACCAAAAGACACTGCATAAAAATCAGAAAAATTAAAAACAAACTCAAAAATTAAAAAAAAGATCCCACTGTAAGATGGTTAAGAGTTTGAATTTTTATACTCTTGTTATTCAGTTTGCAAGCAATAAAAAATAACTTTACCTCCGTGATACCTAATGCCCGCTCTGTGATTTCTCTTTCAACATGTTCATGTGGAGTGGCCTTGATCAATTGCTGCAAAAATGTCATACCTCATTGTATTACAGATGGTTTAAATGAGAGTTTATGAGTAAATGAGAGTAGAAAATTAAAGTGCCTAAGCAAAAACAATAAAATTAACAATTTTCCAAGTCTAATGAAACAACAAAATTTCAACGTTGCTTTGATAGTTGCAAAATGCAATGCACTACTCACCCTTAATAGTAGAGGATACTTAAGGATCCTCTGAAATGGAACAATCAGTAGCTCGTTAAGTGGAAACTTCCTTCCAGATTTTCTCTTGCATTCCTATAACACAACAATAAATAACACCTTTATATGGTATGGTAAGAACCCGCAAATAAGGGACTAGTTTTAGATTTCTTGCGTTTCATAGCCTGTTGCAGTCAGTATTCGAAGATTACGATTTTTCGTTCACGGGTTCTTGCTGTGTGCAAAGTAATACATAATTGACATAAAATTCCCTCAGGCATATATTTAACACATGAAACATTATCAAATAATGTTTTGGAATATAATTATATTACATAAGGTCGAGTGGTAAAACAATGAGCAATAAGATCTTAGATTACTAAAAAAATTGCAATTTTACAACAAAAACACTAAAAAAATTACAATTTACAACAAAAACACTAAACGTATCGAGCGTTCCCCTTCATCATCAGTCAAGAATAATTCAGAATTTAGATTAATATAATAGTTACACTTCTACCTGTTGATAATAAGATCTTACCTCCACGATTTGATTAAACTTGAGGTCCTTGCACAGTTCTGTAACCTAGAATATAATCATTCGAACACATTAAAGCTAGGCTTTCTTATAAAATACTGCCTAACTTAAATTTTCAGTAGGAGTTCGAGATAGCGTATGTTAACTGTCATATGTCAATGCTGCATTCAATATTACTGCATTAAAAATATGTTGTAAATTGTACCTACCAGCTGTTGTGCCTCTTGCATTCTTGTACAGTAAATTGCATACTCCAAAAATTCCTTGGACTGTAAAAAATAAATGCTCATATGAAGGATGTCCCAAAAATAATTTAAGCCATATTTAAGCATATTATGAAACTGATCTTTAAATTTGTCTTATATGTAATAAATGAGCATGACTAATGGATATGGGGAAGTCCCAAGTGTCGGAAAAAACAAGAATTATATTCCTAAGCCAACAAAAACATTCTTCATTTGTCTTAAATTCTTGTGCTTAAAATAAAAATGGTTATAGTATAACCACGTTTTGTTGCTCGTTGTTAATATTCAGCTTTGAAACAATGTTTCAACCCCTTAAAATCGGTCAATTTTCCCAGGTGTGCCAAAAAAATGGGATAATCTTTGATGGGCTACCATTCGATATTTTTGCATACGTTATAAACGATATTTAAAAGGTTCCAATCTCACAGAAACTCGAAAACATTGAAAATAATGTTTAACTAGTTTAGTAACTCTGACGTGGATTTCAACTTGAATCATCGTAATCAGCGTGTTACACGATTTCTGGTGTTACGGTGCACCGGTGTATGATATTAATTTTACAGTATTAATTATTTGCAGTATTAGTTATTTGCAGTATATAATTAATTTTACAGTATTAGTTATTTGCAGTATATACTTACAAAATCGACAAAACTTTGCAAGTTCAGTGCCCTGGAAGACACCTTCAGGCTTTGAAAAAATCGTGTGTGAATCTCAAGCAGTTTCTGCAAAAATTGAAAACATTGTGAATATAACAGCAGGAGAGTTTGAGTCTGCAAGCAGGCTACAATGCAGCACATATTTATGTGAGACCCAGAGATCCAAATAAGACTAAAAAGTTATTTCTGATCATTTAAGATGCATTTAATGTTTCGTGGTTTTCTATTGTTACTTATAAGCATTCAATTAGTGTTTCTTAAACACAATCACTATTTCAAACAAATTTTCATTTGCCTCGCCAGAATCTCTTATCAAATACTGCTCGTTACTGGAAACATTGTCTGGAACAAATTTCAATTTCCGGTAAGAGTTCGAGATACCGGGTGTCAACTTTATATGTAATTCAATACCAGCTGTCAAACAATTCTAAAGAATATAACAAAACATTCTAACAGCTGTCAATCAATTCTAAAGAATAAAACAAAACATTCTACCAGCTGTCAATCAATTCTAAAGAATAAAACAAAACATGGGTAAGTACTTCGGTGTTCATAAATATCTTTTCTCTATCTTGCTTACTGATAGATGTCTTCAATGGTCCGATGAAAAACTTAAAAAAGAAGAATAATCAAATTAAAAATTTTGTTTGTATGTACACTATATTACAATGAGCCAATTTTTGAAAACGTTCTCAAAAACAACTGAAAACTCTGAAAAAACATTGTCCACATTTCAGCTTTACAGACGTGCTTTTATTGCTTTTGACAAAAGCTAACACGAAAAGCCATATTGTGTTACTATTTTTCCAATATATAATATTTTCGCAATTTGCAATGCAAACATTCGTTGGTACTATTTCGCATCCCCTGTTGAGAAAATATGCGCTTGTGGACAAAAAACGTTAAAGAATTTATGTAGAATGTTTGTTCTCCTCTTGCGAGAAATTCACTCATAGATACCGAATGCAAAACAGATTTTGTCCAAATAAATTTCCAAATGTAAATTGACAATAGTTTTAAAAACTTGAAAGTTAAATGTTTTATAGCCGAAGAATAAATTTACAAACGCTTCATATTTTGTATACTAAATTAGGTTTATCTCCCAACATATCTCCATCGTGGCAACTTACTTAGTCATAATGTTAGCAATTGTAAAGATATCAGGAGAAAAATAGCTTCGAAATAAATTTCACCTCTTTCATAATTCTCAACGCATTGACGTAATTTTCTTCTGTTTGAAGGATTTCGTTGACGACAAAGCTACGTTTGTCGTGTTCTACAATCGCTTGCTGCACAAAAAAACATAAAAGATTGTGAGTCACAAAAGGTTAAACATTTGACGAGCTATAAAATAAAAAATGATTGGCGGACATTTAAAATTCAGTTGCTAATTTAAAGTGCTTATGCAACCAAATTTTCGACCTAAATATTTTAATTGAATCTAACAGTTTCAAATGCGCTCAGTTTGAATCAAAAAGCAGAATTCAAAAATTCCAAACCAAAAAGTTTTTACAACCCCTCAAAGTTGCCAATTTTGGCATTTTTGCGCGAAAAATTGGAAAGGGTTGTGACGTAGATCATATGACTCGTCC
>JAYJMH010014599.1:0-21847 GCA_036873815.1 Phacellophora camtschatica
GGGGGGGGGGGGGGCCAGTATGAATTTAAAGAATACAATTTTTGAATATCACATAAAGCGTTTAATATTATTTTTAAAGCAAGTTAAGGTTCAGAGACAGAGACATCCTCTTTTTCTCAAGAGATCCATCTGGTAGTCATCTTTGGAGATTTCATGGCATCTAATTTAAAAACCAAACTGAGTCTTCAAAGCAAAGGAACCCAGACATAAGAGCTAAATTATAAACATACAAATAATATTTCTCTTGTGGCACTATATTTTGATTTTTTTATACTTTTAAAATTGTAAGGATAAAAATTGAGAGAAATGCAGAGTAATTTCTTGGTAATATTTCTCAATGAAAAGGGCGTGTTTGGGAGAGTAAAGGGCGTGGCGCAGAAAAAATTTCAGTAGTGAGCCCTGGAACCCCCCCGTCAAAGCAGCTGGCGCCATTACTTTTTGCTTTGACCTCCGGCGAATTGGCCTCCCCCCCAATCGAAAAATGCTTCCTATGGGCTATACAACTTTAAAAACCCCATAAATAAATAAAAAACTAGTTCCTAAAAAATTGTTATAGACCCTCTCTCTGATACATAATAACATTGAACGCAAAACAATATTTTCATTCGCTTCCTAACGAATGATTTCCATCAGACATTGATAATATTTTTGTTCGCAACATTGTTATTACTTCTCTGTATTTCTTGTTTCACTTTGTAGAAAGTTACTTCTTCGCCAAATGATTTTGGAAAATCTGACATTTCATTTGCACGGTTATCTTAGTACCAAAGACTAGAGGGGTGAATGTTCCACTTCTATCTCAATTTAACTCTTTGGTTGTAACACCGTTTCTTAAAAACATACAGCATAATAACCAATTATTTCAAAATGTTAGGGTTCTCAGGGTACAACAATTGGGAAATTTTAAGCGACCTTGAGACACGTTTAACGCGACTCTAAATTCTATGAAAATCTATATCAAGTCTTAAATTGAAAAAATATGTGTTCAAAGCAGCAACAGCAAGTATTTGTCATGAAATTAATATGAAAAAGAAAACGAATAAGAAATTAAATTGACTTCATAAAATTTCTAACCACTAAATACTTAGGATGAAGGACCAATCAGTGAATTTCCTTTTGGTGCGAAATCGTTTGTGTTTGTGCTCATTTGTGCTCATGTTTTTTTGCGTTTGAAATTCCAAAAAAAGTGAAAGACCAAAAGTCTTTGAAGGTGAAGAAACTGAAGAAGGTAGATATGACGAGAGCGGAAAGAAATTATTAAAACTCAATTTTTGGCCAATGGATTTTCATATGTTTATGTTTTCAAATCCATTTCAAGTCTTAGTTTATAGTCATTATAAAAGCAAGGACTTGTTAGCTTTTTTGGAATTTTCTGCTGAATTTTCTGACAAAACCATCACTGCACAAAATTGCTTCCATCATTGCACAACTTGAGTTCATCAGTGCACGAATCGGTCATCACTGCACATTAAATTTCTCCTTTCTGAAAGGATACAATTTTTCTGATGAACTAGACTTTACATATCTTGGCATCGATATTACAGTTAGTGGCTCTTTCTCTAAAGCTGTTTCAAGTTTGACAGACAAAGCTAGCAAATATTCCCCATTTCCAAGTGGGTTGTCTCCAATGAATTTTTAGAAAAGGAGAAAGAGAGGATGTGATGTTTAATCGTTCGTAACATTCCTTCGACTTTTCGATTTTCTGTTTGTGAAATTGCTTATTCCTTTTACAACTTGAAAAATAATATTGCCGCTGTACGCTGTAGTTAATTAATTGTTGATCGTGACTGAAGAAGATGTTTTTCTTGTGTTTTATAACTAAAGCCAAGCAGAAGCGAGATTAAATCAGTTTTTGAAACTGGTTCAACCCTTTTACCCCGGGAAGGGCCATATGGCCTATTGACAAACAAAGTAAAACATCATATTTTCAGGAGGTAAATGCGGGCAGAACTTTATATTGATTTCAGATATTAGAGCGCAATTTTATCTTATAAATTAGTTTGGTTTCCATGTACTACCCCCTGCAAAATGAAACTTGCATAGGATTTGCCTGTTTAGTAGAAATAAATCCGGGCGTGAAAGGGTTAAGTGACTTTCACAAAATGATAATTACTTGTTGGAAAATTAAAAAAATGAAGAAAACTTCAAAATTTCTGTCTAAAGAAATACGAAGAATTTTAACCATACGGATTTTTGCAATAAGCTGGCAAAAAGCTTCACTCGCAGAACATGATAAACTACTTGATGCAAATTGCTCATTTGCTAAATTTGAGAAATTATTCTTAGAAATATTGAATAAACATGCTCCTTTAAAAAAGAAACTAGTTCGAGCAAATCATATTCCTTTAAATAGTTAATTTAGAAAAAACTATAATGTTAAGATCAAAATTAAAAAATAAATACAACAAGAGTAAAGATAAAGAAGATTGGTTAATATACAAAAAACAGAGGAATTACTGTGTTTCACTCAGGAAAAATTTTAAACGAGAATACTTTAGTAATATCACGAAAAACGGAAATATCACGTTCAAAACACACAAAAGCATAAAAGCAATAAAAAGCAATTGTATAATGTAGCAGAAAAATTTGATTTTAAATTTGTCGAAATCAAACAATACTCGCAAGTTACTTACCTCGGATGCATTCTCGATGAAAAGTTATCTGGAAAACCAATGGCAGCTAAAGTACTTGGAAAAATAAATGGCAGGCTGGCTTTATTGGAAGCAAAGTTTTTAAAATTATAGTCTCCGAAGACTACTTTGTAATGCCTTAATCCAGCCACATTTCGATTATGCTGGTCCTGTGTGGTACCCCGCTTTAAATAGTAGGCTGTCCAAAAAAATCCAAACTGCTCAAAATAATTGTATCTGCTTTTGCTTAAACATTAAAAATACAGCACACGTGACTGCCAAAGATTTTCAGACAATTAACTGGCTTCCGACAAAAGAAAGAGTGGAGCAATTTTTCAATGGAGCCTCGCCAGTCTATCATCAATGATGAGCATTTTTGGCCTATGTTACTTTTACGAAAGGGAAGCGTCAATTTAATTCTATGTTTGAAGGAAATTATACTGTTTGCAGTTTTAAGATCAGAAGGTAGCTGTTTTAAGCTGTTTTATGGAAAATGTACTAAAAAACGAGGGCGGAGTTGGCATGAACCCTTAAATTTTACTCACATGCTTGTTTATTTCCAATTTTAGTAGAATTAATATTTATTATCTCTTTTATTGCACACCTCTAAAAGGGACCGTCATGGAATTAAGGTCATTTCGATCTTTTTGATATTATCCCTGCCACTCTAGTTAGGGGTATTGTGATATTTTTAAAATTGTTTATATATATTTATTTATTGCTTTTTTCTTTCCTTTGTATTTTGAATTGAAACTGTGTAAATATTTTAGTTCTGTAGCGTAATAGTATAATATTTAAAACCTTGTAAACTTAGTGGCGAAATAATACCTACCTACCTACCCATACTGTCTTCGCTTTGATAAGAAACCTTAATGTGAAAAGGCTTTTGGCCATGATTTAGTAAATGATAAATACCTAAAACTGAGCTCATATATAATTAGCGAACCTTTAACTAAAATTATGAATAATTTTAGAAAACCCAAATAAGAAACCCAAGTTTTCAGTGCGTGAATACGTGAAACGCTAAAAGAAGAAGGGTGTACGTGGTTGTTGCGCGTGAAATTTCATCCTATCAGCTAAAAATTATTTATCCTGTAGCCTGAGATATTTACAAATAAATTCTGGCCAAAACATAATGAAATTGAATGAAAAGTGGATGAAATTACACAGAGGTCAGGGTACCAGACTGTGCGTGCGTGTTTGCACGATGCGAGGGCACGAGGGCCGTTCCGCAAGTGCTTGTTTTTGACACGGATCATTGGTTATTCATGTCGTGGCACCAGTTTTAGTGTAATTTAATGCACCACTTCCATTCTGCCACTTCAAAAACTGTAAAAAGGAACGATTTTATATATTTGATTTGTATAAAATGTTAATTCAAATTGGAATTAAATACCCGGTAAAATTTAATGATTGAAATTTTTTATACTTTTGCATTTTCAGACAAGCGTTTTGCAAAAAAGTATTCAGTAACATTTTTATTTCAAACAAATTTGTGATGAGTGCTGTACATTCTCAACAGGAAACTAGAGATATCTTGTGACAAACATTTGTTTTTCATAAAACGTTTATATAGTGTTGCAAATCTCTCAACAACATAACTCTGATGCTCTGATGTGAGCAAATTCGCGAGACATCAAGCGCAAAATGTGCGAAATTTACTTTGTGGGTGTGGGGGCGAAGGCGTGTTCCAGGCCTGTGTGTGCGTGGAGTCTAAGTTGCTTGTTTATCATACGGCTGTTGTACGTAAAAAATCAAAACGAATAATTGCACGCACGTGACTTTGAGATAAAATATCTTCCAAAACAATAGAGGCCAACCAGAGCAGCACACAACAGGACAAGTGCAAAGTGCAGATTGTGCAAGGAGGATAAAAAGCTGTGAAAGAATGAAAGCCATATTAATCATCCTGTTATTTTATTGTCATCCTTTTAGTGACTGCACCTCCATGATCAGAGGTTGAAAGGTAAAAAGAAGACTGCGGAACAGGGCCTACCATTTCATCACCACAGCTCTCTTTTTCAAGGTTTTGTGTTTATTGGTCAGCGTTTCTGATGGTATATCACCTGGCTAGCGAGGCCAGGCTGTGTGAAATTTTATGTTTCTAAAACGGAAAGGACTAAGAAAAGATAGAAACAAATATTTCGATACTGCACATTGGCTGAGTTAAAATATGGTTGGATATTTTGAGTTGTTTTACTTAGTCTGGCAAACGTGCAAGAAGGAATGGCAGTCCTGCACACCCAAGGGCAAGGCGAATTTATTGCTAGAATTTTTCCAGCAGATGAAAGATTACATTTCAATTACCTGGTCAGATTTGCTGCATTGCCTTGTTATAGCTGTTTTGTTCACATTCATTCGCCAATTTGCAACCAAAACATTTCTCGAGGTATGTTTGCCTTGTTGGCAAAATTTTCTTGTTTGCAGCATATTTTTTCAGGAGGGTGCCGATGCATCCTTAACCACATTTGGCTTAATATTAATACAAATATTTTCCATAACACAGAAAAGAATTTGAAAATTTGCTTGACATATGTACCACCAATTGGCTCCACTTACTTATGAGCGATTTTAATGCCCGCACACACACTTTACCAGATCACATACCTAAAACAGATCACTCTAATGACGGTACAAACCTAATAATAGTTAGATCTTTCATTCACAGAAATAATTGTGGTAAATTACAAACCAATGCGCATGGTCGTAATTTAATTAACCTATTCCTTTGTAGATATATATCAACTAACCTGTGCATACCAAACGGACGAAAAATAGGTGACACAAATGGTAATTTTGCATTCTTCACACATAATGGAACGAGTGTGGTCGAATATGCACTTGCTTCTCTAAGTCTTTTTGAAAAAAAAACTTTTTTCCATGTCAGCGAGCAGCCAGAATTTACAGACCATTGTTAACACACAGTAGAAATTTCTAACAAACTTTTAATAGACACAAACTCTCATCAACCTTAGAAATGGACACTCTTACAGCTGTGCCCCAGATTTAAACAAATTATGGAATAAATAGGAAAAAATGAATGTTTGAAAACATGCAATGTTTCACATTTTCCATGAGAATGGAATGCCAGGGGTCAAAATCAAACAAACATTTTCAAAATCGGACCACTGGTTTTGTCCCATTAAGTTTGATGAAATGACATGTTGTTGTTTATCTTAGTGCTTCTGGTAAAAATTGTTGTCTTTAGCTTAACTTCAGAATTTCTTAACTTCACATAATGGTCCCATTTTTACAAACTTTCTTTTATATTAATGACAATCATCTCGGATGTAACTTGGTTGCAGGAGCAATTGTTCATGTGGGTTCAAAGCATTTTATTAATTTTTGTAATATCTTTTTTATCAAACAGCGGTAAAAGAAATTGGTGATCTGCCTCTTTTTGCTTAATTAATGATGAAAATTGCATCTCAAAGTGCATCACTTTCTGTGTTTATTAGTCCAGCAGATTACAGAATTTTAGTTGCAAGTGTTATACTTGATTACTTGATACGCACTTTTTTTATAAGAATATCGTCTATAAGAATATTAAGGCTCAAAGTCTTATGATAGAAAGAATAATTTAAGAATGAAACCAAACAAGCTTCTTTAAGAGTTTTTTCACAAAGCAAAGCAATTGTGAATTTCATGCTATACAGTATATTTTTAGATTAGGTTTTGTATTTTAATACCACATGTTCTGTTCTTGTTTTGTTTTTCTGCATCATACTTGAAGTATTAAATTTTGTATTTTAATACCACATTTATTGTTCTGTTCTATTCTTGTTTTGCTTTTATTATCAAGCAAAGATTTGAACTTTTTTCCTTGCTCTTCAGGCGATTTTACACCTTGTGTTCTTGTGTTGGCTTAACAATAATTTGAGAATAATTTTAGGCTCAAAAGCGAAAATTTTTAAGAATACTGAGGCTCGGCAAAAATTTAGGTATTCTCACAAAAAAAGTGTGTAACAGGTCAAGCCCGAAGCACCTTTTTTTCTGTTTTCAATATTCATGTCACTTTACATTTATAATGAGCATTTTAATTAATGAAATTTAAAAATTGTTACACAATAGGTGTTTGTTTTTTTGCTTGATCACTGAATTTAATTGGGTTTTTTGGCTGATTTGCTGCAACGTTTGTAAGCTCTGAATTGCCATATTTTTGTCATTTACATTTCAAATTTCATTAAGAATTTTATTTAAAATTTTTATTTCAGCCTCTTGCAAACAAATTTGATTTTAGAGCCAAGGACAAAGCAAATTTCCCTGAATCAATATTCAAGTTTGTAGCCTACTTGTCAATGTACTTGGCAGAAAGTTTCATGTTATTGTCAACATATCCAGAATTTTTCAGTGATCCAGCAGCCTCATGGAAAGGTATTTATTTAACCCATTTTCATTTTATTAAATTTAAACATGAATTAATATGTACAACTAGCTTTGCATGCAAACATGCATGCCATAACAGAGGGCAGCAGAGGTGGTGCTCCAGGGGTGGTGTCATATTTGCTCCAAATAATAATCAAGTACTTAAGTGAAATTATGGCCAAAACTTTGCCACATGGCCCATCCTGAATGCACTTTCGAAATCTATTGTAAAGATAAACCTTCTGCATACAAATTTATGAATTAAGATTAATAAAAAAATTATATTAAAAATGCTAAAATAAATATACACTAACAAATGCGTATGTGAATCATTTAGAGGGAAGAGCTTTCTAAAAGATGGTCCACATGTATTCATTGCATATCTTTTCAACAATTTCCAAGAGGCTCAGCAACGATTTAATTGTTTCACATTTTCCTATGAATCATTTCAAATCATTTTAAAACCGTTTTTAATAATTGCAAATTCGTTAAAAAATCTTTCCAATTCGTTTCAAATTTGAATATGACAAATAAGCCAAAATGTGATAAAACAACTGCAATTAACAGGAAACGCGATAATTACAATATAAACATCCATGCTCAATGGGGCTGAACATGTGTGCAGTAAAAAATACAGGCAGTTTCTTCACAACTTTGATCCCATTATCTATTTCTTTGCTCTTCAAAATTTGTCCAAAACTCATGAAAACCAGCAATGATTTGAAAATGCTGCTTAAAGATTTTCGAATAATGGTCTTTTGGGATCTTTTTCAATGGATTTCACCTAAAAACGCACCAAAACGGATCAGTTTGAAAACGTATTTAATCTACCTATACATCAGACCATGATCAGACCAGCTAAAAATCCATGAAATATCCAAACATTTTTCTTCGTACATGTTCTAAAAGACACCAAATGAACAATAGCAATCAACTAGTCTTGAAACGGCATTTGTGCTTGTTAAAAGATGGATAGAAGGGAAAACAAGCAATTGACCAGGTCTATACCGATAAATTTTGATAAATTTTGTAATATTTGTGTTAATACAAGGGTCGCTGTTTTAAAGCCCGTTTTTTAGAATTTTCATTTGGCTCAGATTTAAAACGCAGACACGATCAGATCGCAGACTTTTATCAATTGCTTTTCAATTATTCAATCCTATTTTGCCAAAACAAGTCTATTAATATCAACGTTTCTTCATTGTTTTGGTTGGAAAATCTCGACCTCTCGAAAGGGCCTAAATTTTACGACAGGCTTATCCAAACCTTTTTTAACAAAATACATTGTAGACAATTATCTGTTGCATATCATTATCTAGTAAACTCTGACAGGAGTACAATTTCTGTCCAAAACTATACCTCTTTCTATCCTCCTGTTCCTTATAAATTTCCTCAAAACTCTTTTCTCCCTTTCCTTAGGTAACCGTAAAAGGATCTATCCTCGCACTTACAATGAGATTATAATAATAATAATAAATAATGTTTAAAAGTTAGCTAAATGATAGGGACCCGCATTTGTTTTGCAGGTGAGCCAAGCAATGGTTCTTAATCTTGGAGCATATAAAATTTCAAAATACTCAAATGAATGGGGGGTCACTCTGCATACTCTCGAATTGCAGAAACTACATTATCTACCTCCCATTGATTTTTAATTTTTAAGTTTATTTTCTGCAAAACATAGTAAATAGAAAATGTTTATTGACTATGTTCAAAATTACAGCATTTTTCAGAAATTTATTGTGAATCTTTCATTGGAAAAGGTTCTTAAAAGTTGTGGTTCATATTATATGCAGGTTGTTACCGTAGCTAAACTACGGCTGATTATGGCTCACTATCTATTAACTTCAAGGTTGGCATATGGGCATGAGTATCCCATCTGACATTTATTGGATATATATGGTACAGATGGGATTTTACATTCATAGCATATATGGAACAATCTACATAGATATCTGGAGGGAGGATGCCATTGTTATGATCTCACATCATGTTCTTACGATTTTACTGATTGGTTTCTCTCTTGGGGTGAGGTAAATCTTTTCATAATCTTCTTTATTGCTATTTTTTACTTGTCGTATTTAACATTGGTATATAATAATAGCTAAGGTCCGTTATTTCAAATCACTAGACTAATTGTAATTAACCAAATTCTCTAAACGTATCTAAACAAAAACACAAAAATAAGCATGACCTCTTTATATTTTGTTCTTGGATGAAATTTCATGTTGAAGAATATTTAGCTTTAAAAGATACCTTTTCTTACTTCAGATACCACAGGATGGGATTAGTGGTGGTTTTCTTGCATGACAGTGCAGATGTTTTTCTTGAATTTACAAAAATCATTAAATGTTTCCATAACAAAGACAAAGTGAAGAAGTCTATATTCCACTTCATAACTGTTTTTGGTTTCATTGGCTTTGCAATCACATGGTTAGTAGAAAAATTTTTACTTGTCAAATGTCAAGTAGCTTATGTCACAGACAAACAGTAACTTTGTCAATTAAATAGAACTTTACATTTTTGCTATTCACCACTGGATAGTGGTACTGGTTGCAATTATAATATGTCATGTGTCCCAAGAAGCTGATTGCAAGCGCTCATTGTCAAACTCTACGTTTTACAAGTCATAAATTAAAATTGAGTATGAATTTTGGAGGAATGAATAATGACGAAGAATTTGTGTTTAATTTTAAAATAAACAGTTGTTAAAATGGTGAGTATTCGTTCGCCTTTAAAGTTCAAATTTTTTACTGTCAGAGTAGACGTTCTTTGATAGATTTTGTGTTTTTCGTTCAGTTGGGACTCATAATCATAGACCAGAAACCAGGAATTTGAAATGCCAACTTTTTGGCTTACGTCGAAGCGAGGCTTCAAAGACAAAAATTCAAAATAATTCCTGATAAAAAACCAAATCGAGGCAGAAATATTACTATATGACTGGTGTGACGTCAAACAACGCACGGAAACTAGGACTTATATAACAAGTCAGTTTCGAATATGTTTGATTATGAGTCCATATTGACGTCAGATCTGCCAAAGAACACAGGGAAACAGAGACTTGTATAAGAAGTCTACTGTCTGTCTAAAATTTGTTAAAGTGCTGACATTGTATGAGAAAGCATGAGGAAGATGACATTGTATGAGGAAGATGCTTTTACAATAGCGGAGGAAGATTTTTTTAATTTTACGTCTGTGGAGCATTCTTTCTTTGTTATAAAAACAATTTTTTTTTACTCCTGCAGAGGAACATTCCTCAGAGACATCTCACTCCGTAAAAACATCTCACTCCGTGGTGGTAAAACATTATTTATTTATAACAAAGAGGTCGTTTCCTCATTGATTATGGAGAAAGTAAACAATTAATCATGTGTTTTCGTTTCAGGATCGTATGCAGAATAATATTGTACCCAAAAACAGTTCTTTACTCTGGAGGACACGTGGCAAAAATATTACTTCCACATGCACCTTTTTATTTCTTTTTAAATTCTTTGCTTTGGATACTGTTTTGCATGAACCTGTACTGGTTATATTTCATTGTTCTGTTGATCATTCGAATAGTGATGGGCAAGTCTAGGTCTATTGAGGACACAAGAGAATTATCGTTAAAAGATGAGCAGTTTTTGGAACTTAAGAAAAAGAAGCAGTTGAATTGCAACAAGAGCAGTGCTGTTAAGCACAATGAACATGTTATTGCTAATGGTGCTGTGAAAAATGGTTTGAACCACAAATATGAACATAGTAATGAAGAGAATACCATTGATGAAAGAAAGGCTCAAAAAGTACACGCTAATGGTAGGTTTTACATTAAATTTATAATATTTTGGTTAATTATTTATTCTGGATATCACAAGAAATTATTATTTTTATATCAATCATTATTACTACACAGTCAAACCCCATTATAACACCACCTATTTTAACGCCAACCTCACTTTTCGCCATAGCATATGTTGGCAAAAAGCTTGTTTTTATAGAAAGGAGCTATTCTTTTCACAGTAACTTTGTAATTCCAGCCAAAAAGCATGCTAGTTATGATCTACGTTAACTGGAACAATTGTTAAAAGAAATAAATGTAATGCTCCTTCATAAATTTTGTTGCTTTTCTTGTACTTTTCAAAATTGCCTCATTAATAAATTTCATAATTTTGACGTATTTTAAAGAACGGAAAAATCTGGAAAAATGTAAAATATCTAAGTTAATGTTTACGCTATGAAACAATGTCAAAAAAACTTCAATTGGTCTACAACTCGATTTTCTATGAGCTGTTGAAGAGGGGAACTCTTTCTGGGTCACCCGTTACATGATTGTTAAATCACAATCAATCAATCAATCAGCCACTACAGCCAATCAATCCCCGCAATCATTAGTCACACTGGGGTCAATATTCTTCTCAAATTTTTAATTTATTTCCCCCATGTGATTTCGAATTTCTTCCCCAAACTCGAAGCGCAACTTGTACAAAATGCCAAATATCGGGAATTTTCCCCCCATGCTATTTTCCTACCAAATTGTAAAGAATATTGATCCCAGTAATATCAATTTCCTAATTTTATGATTTTCTTACTTTGAAGGTATTGACAAGAACATGGTTATGACTAGCAATTCAATGCGTAAGAGACATTGAAATTTGGGTATGGGTATGAATGGATATATTAAATTATTTATTCGTTGGTTGATTGTTTTGGAAAGTTCATGAAATATTTTTCGTGATGTAGTAATGGTGTGTTATTTTTTATAGATTTTTGTAACATGGTCCGTTTTCCTATGCAGTTAGTCTTGACAGAAGGTTTCATAGAGTGATCACGAATACTTATGAAAGAGAAGCAACATGCGTCGGTGTCTATGCTCATACGTAATCTCAAAGTTGTATCTAATCAACCTCGTATCCAGGGCTATCTCATTCAGAAGAAATCCCATGGTACCTACCTGCAAATTTTTGCGTAAATTTATACGAGCTCGTAAATTCATATTCAAATTCATATTCATATTCATATTCATATTCAAATTCATATTCATATTCATATTCATATTCATATTCATATTCAAATTCATATATTCATATTCATATTCAAATTCATATTCATATTCATATTCATATTCAAATTTTTCAATCTCTTGAGACTAGGTCGAATGTTGATTTCCATTCTTATTGTTTTTCATAAGCCAATGTAAATGCATAAAAGCCAGGTAGGTACCAGGGGTATTGTATGAAATAACCCTGGGTACGAGGTTGGTATCTAATTTATTTTCATCTTTTCCTAGTGATAATTTAGGATGAATAATACAATTCATGGTTTGGGCCTCCTTTCCGACTCCTTGATAAGGAGGTTTAGATCCAGAGCGAGTACGAGTACGACATGGAAAACAATTGAATTAGAAATTTAAATAATAAACTTGTGAAAAATGATGTTCCCATGGGGCATCAGAACGTTTTTCTTCTTTTTTGGAAAAAAAAGACGAAGGCTCCGAGAAGAAGTTGGCTTTATTGTAGCGACAGGGGATAAGGCCTAATCTACCAAAAACCTTTAAGAAATTGCGAATATAGAATATGAGGTTTACTTTACAAATAAAGCTATTTATTTTGCTAAATTGACTTTTGGAGTGCATTTTCTAACCTTGTACTTGTACTTGATCTAAACCTCTCTCTTCTCATTTGGAGGGCTTAGCAGCAATGCAATGTAAACAGAATGTAAGTAATGAGTGTTTTCGTCTTGATTTCTGGCTTGATTTAAAAAGTACATCGTGGAAACACCTCGTACCGCCATTACACGGAACTCAACCTGGGTTGAACCCACCTCGCGAGTAGGATTTTCTTAACCCGGGGTGAACCCAGGTCGAGCCGATTCACACGGCAAAAATGAAACCTGGGTTGGGGTCAACCTGGGTTAAAAAGTATCTTGTAAAGAGGGCTTTAAAATAATTTTTGGGATGATGAAATTAGCGAGAATTGTTTAACTCAAAAAGGTGCGGTGGAACTCTATGAGGAGGGGGCGGCAATTGAAAGTCATGAGTAAGCACGTTAAAAGTTTGTTTTTTTTATATTAAGTTTTTTTCTTCTGCTACTGATAGGAGGGTATTTTGGAACCGTCTTCTATCAATATTCAAATATTCACACGATATTTCAATGATGTTTCTTGTTTTTTTTTTTGTAATATTCTCAAACATTTTAATGAATCTCGTGTTGCAGAGATTTTGTAGCAAACACTAGTTTCATTTTTGAGTTCATTTAAATAACAATTCATACATCGTATATTCATGATACATGTGCATTTAATTTGCTAAAGTCTCCGTTTTGTTTGTTTGAAAACTTTAGTATTGTTCTTAGATTGTGGTTTGTTACTTAGATTTGGACGATTATGACTTATTTCGCATGATAGTATGGACATTTTATGGACATCAGGACATTGTTAGGGTATTAGAAACAGGATATTAGTTGTAAACCAAAAAGCCAACTGCATCTTGCTTGAAATTATTTTCGAGACACCGGCAGCCAATTGTATGTTAAAACATAAATTACTTTAGTGGAACGTAGCAGTTGGGTACCTATGTCCCTGTTGTATTTTTATAATCTCACACAAAACAATACGATATAGAATCAACTGCGTGCATTTTAATCGCAACAATTCTTTTTTTAATTAAAAATTTTCTTTGACGAAAAGCAAAAATTCTTTTCTTGTTGGATTTTTGAAATTGTTCGATGAAGTTTTGGAATGGGTGACAGATAGCAATTATTTTTAAAAAACCTCTGGACGTGTAATACCGCTCTCACACTGACACAGTTAAACCAGCTTAATCAAAGTTAAAATTCTACCAATCAAATACATTCGATCTGTGGGATTAACCAATCAAAATGCAGGATTAACCAATATGATAAACTCGCAGTGTGAATGAGGTCCAACATGATAGGTGACAAATTTCAGCAAAATTAATTTGTTATTTTGGGATGTTTCCACGACTTGTCTAATCATAACCGTTTGTGTAAAACCGCTCTTGGAGTGCATTCAAAAGATTGTAATATTGCAGTGAGAGGAGAATTAAGAGTCTATCCACTGAACACGACCAAAGCGGTAGGTTAGCTCTCTCTCACTGCAAGATTACAAATCATTAATTTCGATGTTGCGAGTAGTTAGAACGTTGTATTGAGTGTTTTAGGTAAACTTGTAACTCGTGCCTACGAAGTAGTTAGATTATTTGAATTATTATTATTTAACTTGATCAAATGATGTTGCCATGCTACGAGCAATTTTGATTGCCAGGAAATGGTTTCCTTGGGCCCATCTTGACCAACTTTAACATGATTTGTTTCAAGAAAATTCTTAAGGCCTTTTCAGATAATAAGCCCCTTAGATGCACCCGCTCTTGGTATTTTTCAGGTTCGTACCATTCTTGCAGCTTTATATTTTCTTTAAAAGTCGTCTTTGACCACCACTGGCTTCGATTTCTCTCATTCCACCTGTCCTACATTCCGTGTTTTTTGTTTCCCTGTGACTGTACACAAATCAAAACACAAAATGTAGGACAGGTAGAGCAAGACCAAATGACAAAGTAGTAAAATTGATCTTTACCTTTTCTGGAGCCTGATCGTTGACTTTGTGTTTTGGTCACCTTCAAGTTAAAGTAACAAATTTCTCAAAGGAATGTCGCAAGAATGAGTTAAAAAAAGTAATTCAGATTAACAAAACAAAATACAATTGTCTCAAATGGAAAAAAAACTATTTTAAGTCTATCTGTTAACAATTAGTGGATACAAAACCAACATATTCTCATTTTATTTATCAGAAAATTAATTTAATAAATAATACTATAAATTTGTATGAAAATGTCAAGAAAGTGCAAAACAAAGTTGATGTTAGAAAAAACTGAATTAATGACGGTTGATTTAGATTATCCTGAAATCAGGTTCCGGATTCTCCAGGTGTTTATCTTTTATCGCTTTGGCATGATCAAATAAATGTTAAATATTTAAAGTATATGATAGGATGCTTAATACTAGAAAAGTTTAAAGTATGGTAATGATGGTAGGTAATTAAATTGTCTCTAAAGCCATCCATGTATGTGACATAGCATATCAATTGTGACAGTTCTATTAAATACCTGACTGTTCCCAGACACCATGGAATTTCATGCTGACAATGTTTCTAATGCAACCATTACCAGGGGGTAGACTAACAAAGGTTTGGGGCCCTTGGGTACCATGCATTTTTAGACCCCTTGCTAATCAAGAGGCAACAACTAGGCCCTTGGGCAGTGCCTGAATGCCCAGTCTGCCCCTCATCTTCACATATTCTAACAAAGTCTAATAAAGTTTAGTTTGAAAATACTGTCAATTCCTAAATTTCAAAAACCCAAAAGAATATTATATCACAAAGTATTTATTCTGACATGGAAGTTGTCATTCCTTGTAGCACTGCAAGTCTCAGTTGAATGGTACAACACTGTGTGGCGCTGATCCTCATAGGTAATGATGTGATTTTTGTCCAGCGATCTCTTGAGATGTCATATGTCTCAACAATGTTGACAGAATCTCCATCCTTACTCATACCCCCAACAACATATATTTTTGTGTCATTTACAGCAACACCGCTCATTGATCTTGGAATTCCAAGATATGGGAATGAATTCCATTCATTACAATCAATGTTGAAGACGTCAAACCCTTTGCAAATACCAAACATTTCACCTTGGCCACCAATAAGATATATTCTTCTGTTTAAATATGATGCAGATGCATATGCTCTTGGTGCTATCATTGGTTCTGAAATTCTCCACACATTTTGCTCCTTGTCATACACCTCCATGCTGTCTAGGTATTTCCATGATGAATTTGTACCATTCCCAGTTCTATGAATGCCACCCATTACATAAATGTTTTTTTCATTTGAAACTACAGCAATTCCTCCTCTTGGCATATTCAAAGGTGCTACAGTTTGCCATGTATCTTTTCGTGTGCTGTATTTGAATACCAGATTCACAGATCCAATACCAGACAATCCTCCAATGGCATACATCTGTCCATCAAAAGCTACAGCACCAAGTGCTGCCAATGGATATGGCAGGGATGCCACATATGACCATTTGTTTGCTGAAGTATCAAATCTGAGAACTGTGGAAATCAGACGAGTGTCCTTATCTCTTCCGCCAATTATGTAAATGAAACCATCACAGGTAATAACTGCATGATTATATCTGGGTTCGAATAATGGATTCAAGGGGTGCCATTTAGCTGTTGTTGAGATGAATGCATAAACATCTTTAGTTGGAGCATTTTGTTGCCACCCTCCAACAGAAACAATACCCCAAACTACACCCATAAAACGTCTTGGACGTGTCCTTGTACTATTGTACTGGGTCCTATCTGTTGATGGCAAGTGATAACTCCTTGCTTCAGAAACAAGATCAAGACATCCAGGGTTCCTTCTTATAAATGCATCTTTTTCAACATTTTCTGCTAAATATAATGGGGCCATAAGGGGCATGCGAACATGCTGAAGTATTTTGTGAAGGTTCCTTTCCCCATCATATGAATTAAATCTAACCCAGCTCATAACAGCTTCATAAACTTCCTCTTCTTTTAGAACTTTCAAGTCCTCACTTTGAACAAAAGTCATCAGAACTTCAAGAGTACATTTTAAAAATCCTTCAGTTTTTGAAATTATCACAAAATTTTCACAAATCAACTTCTCACAGATATCAATTAAATTTTCAGATCCGTTCTTTTTAGCTAGCATTAAAATATCCACTGCATTTATTAGATTTAATTTTCTTTCCAAGTATGTATTAGCCATTTCTCTCAAACCTTCCAGCTTCAGGAAAGTTGCAGTTGCAACTAGCTGGCGGACATTATCATCGTGTATGCAAGCTTCTCCAGTGTAAATAAAGTGGAGGATGTCATCCATTGCACGACCACACAGATTTTTTAATGTTATTTTGTTTTCATCTTGTTGGTTCGTGATGGCAATGCGAGAGAAAACGTCGTTGAAGAATGTACTGGACCCCGAAAGAATGCATTTATGAACTGGCAGCTCTGCGTCATCCACAACTATTTTCGCATCACACATAATGTTCTGCTTTCTGAATACCTCCATCTGCTTCATCAGCTGCCCACAATAACCTTCCTGCACTTCGATTGCAATCACATCATCCCAACTTTCTTCATCTTCGTCCGTTAGGCCTGCTGTGGCTCCTGATTTTTTGTGCTCTTTCGAGAATTCTTTCTCTGGCTCTGCACACAGAATGTCATCCCAACCATCGGCATCTAAATCCATACTAAAATATAAGAATACGATATTTTCCTTTTTCTTCAGTGTGATTCTAAGTTATTTTAATCGTGTTTATCCGCTGCTTTTTTTTTAATTGCAATAAAGTGATATATTGCCATAATCCGAGAAACCATAACTTTGTTTATTGACGATCACACCCAATTTTTATACAGACCAGACTTCTTGTATACAACATGTGACTGCTTTGTTTTCTCCGCAGGCCGCAGCGAAGAAGGACTGTTTAAATTGTCTCGTTCTCGACATTTTATATTTTTAATCGAGGCTTTGTGTAATGGAGGAAAACTGACGTGCAAAGAAGTGAGAAAATGAAGAAAATAAGTCATTGATGAAAATGTCTCGTTGAAAATGTCTGTTATTCTTGAAACTACACTTGGTGATATTGTCATTGATTTGTACATTAACGAAAGAAAGAGATGTAAGTTTATTTCAAGTTATTTGCTAGCTACTTAAAAGACGGCCTACAACTCTAATCTTATCTACTTATTATAAAATATAAATACTAATAGTAATAACTTCAACAAATTAGGCCTAGTCTACAACAAATTGAATATGATAGGCCTTAGGTCTATCATTGTAAGGTTAGGCCAAACAGTATAATTGATAGACCATATAAAGCTTTATGTAATGTTTTTATATGCAAAAGTATGTGTATGTTAACGTTTTAATTTATATAAAAAAACGTCTTGAATGAGTGTGGCCTAAAAACCAAACTAATGTCAAAATATGGCAAAATATGGACTAAAAACTGACTTTGTTTTGAGAAAGTAAACTTTCACTAGTGGAGCCTTAGAAAGGTTTCTTTCTTATATAAAAAAAATGTGTATGATAACAGATATTTATGAAGGAAAAATAAATTAATATTTATTGAGAAACATTAGTTTTTATAATGATATTTTTCCACAGGTTGTCTCAACTTTTTGAAACTTTGCAAGATCAAGTACTACAATTATTGCATGTTTTATTCTGTTCAGGTACTGTATTATGTATCTGATATTATTATTTGAAATTGTGTCAGTGTCCCAAAATAATATTTCAGATTTGATTGATGTTTAGTAATGAAGATTTCGGCAGGTGTAATCTGCAGGTTGCAGGTTATTGACTGCAGGTTATGTTTACGATCAAGGGCTGTGTGGCTATGTAGTATGGCCAAACACTTCTCTTTTGTAAGTCAGGGGGTTAGGTGTATTAAAACACCATGAAATTAAAACAAATCAATTAAGGGATTAAAATGTGAATGAACACTCATCATTCCAAGATCCATATCGCAACGTTGCACAATTTTAATTGATATACCCCAGGCAACGTTTGAAAGCCTTGGTTGAGCTTTTTCATTGGTCGTGATCATAATCTGATTATGCTATCATACCTCAACCTTACAAGCTCGTTTTAGTGGAAATTTCAATAAAATCAATAAAATGTTTCGGATGTTTCCAAATATTCTACCCGCAGTTAGCTTTTTTCAATGACTGCTAACGACCCCCCAACAAGTAAGGGCCTGAAGTTACTTTTAAAATTTGTTTATACTTGAAATTGAAAATACATTCAAAAGTATGTTTGTTAATATAAAAAGTAACGGCCGTAATTTTCTTGGGTCCGTATGTGGAGTCGTGTTTGAATTTAAGGCCTCTGAGCTTCATTTCTTGGGTTTGGGCCTCTGAGAAGAGCAAATAAAATTTGAAGAGTTTGACAAAACATTACTTTTTGGGGGGAGGTGGCCCCCGGAAAAAAAACTAATAAGAAACCTGAGTAACCCATCGAATGTTATTTCAATCTATTGCCTGTTCATAACGTGAGTTATGTTTGCATTTAGACTCGTTGCATAAAGAAATTTGAAAGTGCGTTGAATAATACCCTGGGTACCAGAGCCTAATAATTAAAAAAAAAATTAGATTTTAGGATTTGCTTTCATTTTAATATTGTGTGGTTCATCAAAAAGGCAATCAGAAATGAAGGAATACATTTTAAAGTTAACTTTAACCAGCTTGAAGGGCATGGTAAAAGAACATATTTTGAATCGCATTTCTTTCAAATTAACGCTATTTATTAAATTTTGAAATATCATCAACATACTTTTTAAACTGTTCAAAAAAATTGGCCGTTTTCCACATAGGAAGAGCGCGGTGCCTAAATTTTGTTTGCCTGCAGCGCTAAAGCTGCTACCAAAAGCTTTGCACCTGTGCCTGAACTGCCTCTCGCTCGACGACCCTGCCATCAACAAACCTGCCCTCGACGACCCTGCCCTCAACAGGCTTTAGCACAAATATTTCTGCAGGAAAAATATGTGGTCACAGAACATTACCACACTTGGCAAGTGTAACAAGTTGTAAAAAATCATTTTTTGCTTAAGGCCGGTTTACACGATCATCTTCAGGTAAAAGTTACTCCACATTTTTTCTGTTATCGCAGAATGTGATCGTGTAAACGGGCTAAAAAGTTGCTTGAAGTTGTGCGACAGCGAATTAGCTCAGCAGGAATTAATCCCTTTTAATTCGACATCACAGATTTTTTATTTGAACGCTGGTCAAAACATCTCTGATTGACGTGGTAAAAACAAAGACACGGTATTGAAATTAAATCAGCGGTACGCTTTTAAGATGACTTCTTGCTATTAGAAACTCGATAGACACAATATCTTACGATACAACAACGAAATTAAATTACATTTTACAGGTTTTCACTACATACATAACAAAAAAAACTACAAATACGAAAACGAAAATAGACCCTATAATATGAATTTCTATAATCCTATTATCTAATAGCAGGGCCAGATTATCTATAGGCCATGCTGTTTTTCTTGTCATACCTGCTATTTTGCAAATTAAATTAAAAGCTTTGAATTCAATTCGTACTTGAGTAACGGTGAACAGACAACTGGAAAAGCGACTTTTGACCTCTCTCAAAATTTTTTTTTAGTGCTTTGTTGTTCGTGAATATACGTTTATTTATATAATAGTCATTTTTGCAGATTGCATCTATCAATTGATTGATACTCTCTTCCGGCCAAACTGACTTGCGTCCTTTCTTTGGTTGCTTTTTTATGATTGTAGACCCTTGTGCTTCAAGTTCTCTACCTAAGTTGACTTCTTGTTCTTCTTCGTCGTCCTCTCTATCGTGGGCTTCTTCGTGGTCCTGCTCCATCTGTTCACTGTTTGAAGCATAGTCTCTGCCGTATTCTTCATCGAATCATGTAGCTGTTGCATTGGCACCAGAAGACAGCATTGATGATGGGTTTTTTCTGAAAGCAGCCATTTTGTTAGCTAAACGTTTCGTTTGCAAATATGCGAAATCGGTAGAATCCGTGATAATTTCATTGAATCAATCACTTGTTGCATTTAATTCGCTGCGGCACGAGTACAGTATTTGAAACCAACATGAATTTCTGTCGAAGTTATCATTTAAATTTGGCAAACCTGCCACATTGGAGGCGCATTTAATTGCCAAATTTGTGTTTGGTTTCAGACGCCGCATTTGCACCGCATTTAATTGACACTTAAACTTTTTCAAGCTCATGAATTTAATTCACTGCGGCATTAGTGTTTTGTTTCAGACTCCGAATTTTATTGATCCGTATTTGGACTATTTGCCGCATTTCACATGCAAGTCAGTTTTTGGCGCGCATTTAGTCATGAATTTATATTTAATCGCTTTGAATAAGATGAATCGTCATCCGACGATGATTCGTTGGAACTGTTCTTGTTGTCCTTTTCTTTAATACAAGGTCGAGTAATATCCCATTTAAGTTCGTTTTCAACGACTGTTAACAATCTGTCATGATGAACTACAAAAGTCCCTTTATGAGAATTCTCTATTTTAAAATTAATTAGACGTTTAATTGTAGGATAAATTAGGTTAATTTTTAATCGAAGATGAGTTCTCAATGCCCACAATTTATAATTTGGAGCATCGTCTAACAATTTTCCAGGAAACTGAGATAAGGATTGTGGTGTAATGTGGTGTAATAGTGGTATAATTTTCCTCAAGAGAGTTAATGGTTGATTGACAAGGTGTTATGGATATTTTTGTCCTGCCAAGGTGTTATCGAATTTTTGTCCATCCAACAAGAACCATCAGGGCATGAGCCAGTGCCAGTCTCAGTTCATGTAAAGAAGTTGCTTCGAGAGGCTACTAATTTTCTTATACTCAAGGAGACACCCATTAATTTGAGATCAATGATTCACCCGCCTCCCGGGGCTATCTTTAGATTTTGTTGCTACGGTCAACATACCTTAAACTTTAAGTTAAAGTCTGGTAACTTCTCCGAACACTCAAAAATCGATTACTTCTAGAATATAAATAAATGGCCCAAAAACGGTAGAACAGAAAAACAAGTTTTGGCAAAGGAAAGTATTTAGGGACCGGTCATAAAGTACCTACTAGGGGGGGGCGGAGTGAATATGGATGGGCCACAAATTTTTTTTAGACAAATTGGTTGGGCCACCAATCTGTTTCTGCATTTTAGGATGGGCCATGAAAATATATACACATTGTTTTAAAAACTTAAATATTAATTATATTGATTAACACTATATGAATATGTAAAAAGTGACAGTAGAAGTTGTTGTTGGTGT
>JAYJMH010014610.1:0-21826 GCA_036873815.1 Phacellophora camtschatica
TCGGCGATTACATAAACATTCCAACCCATGCTTGCATGGACTAATTACGGAATTAAAAACGATGATGATGATGATGAACTTATAAGGCAATTTTAATTTTGAGTTTTGGACCGTTATAAACGTGGTTGCAAACAACTGGGTGATATTCCAAACTCTAAGTTTGCCCTCCGGATCCAATTTGAGATTTTTAGTCTCACAGATTGCAAGCTGAGCTACAGCTTTCTGAGAGTTGCACGCTGGATCTCAGTAAATGCCATGCTCCGCTTTTTGTTACACTCCGGTTATTATCACATCATCATTGTTTCCCAAATGTACCTCTGGTCAAACAAACCCTTATAAATGAACTCTGCTTAAAGTCACATTCCGCTTACAGTCACACTTTTCTTGAAAATACTTAGTGTTGCTATAACCAGAGTCAACTGTAAACACCTAATTATTTGATAATTTGATACAGATTCAGCATCTGCCTCATACAAGCATGGCTTTGTTTTATTATCTGTGCCATTACCTTCAAGACATGAACTTTGCGAATTCACACTAAAGCCAGTATCCCACACTGTCAAGGATCTCATTACATTTATCAAAGAGGAAGATGGTGGTGTTGAAAGAGCTGCAATTTACAATACTGATGGCACTAGAGTCTCGTTGTCTACACCTATTGACCTTGTAATGCAAAATGATTTCAAGGTTGTCATCAACGAGAAGGAATATGAGGTTGTACCCCCAAAAGATGGTAAATATAATGTTATGTATATTATGTATAGAGTAACATGTTTAAATCAATGCAATTAAGTGCATTGAGTAGCATGTTTAAGAAATTTATATGTTGATGGAAAACAGTTATTATCAAAGCAAATTGTTAACATTAACATTTATTAATTTTAGTTCATAAACCGGATGTCTCAAAAAATTGTGTTGTTGTTTTAGTAAAATATCAACATAAGAAAGTACAACAGTAAACTAACATATTTGCATTCCAAAAAATAAACTTGACTTTTGCTGCAAATTTAATTAAAATTGGCTGTTTATTCTCTAAGATATGGACGTTGAAATCTTTTCCAAAATTTTCCAAATCAAGAATGAAAGGATGTTACATGATATCAACAACTTTGCTGTGTAAAACAGAAAATTGTCATTTAAACTTTTTGTCAAAAAAGAATTCCTCTGAGTTGAGTCTCAAAACGTTTTTGCAAAAACTAAAACCATACGATCACCAAATGTTTTCAATATTTTGAAGTTAGAACAAGCTTGTGGATGATGTCAAACAGAATACTTGAATGTCGTGCTTCTTGTCTGATCTCAGAAGTAATGTACCAAGCAACGAAAATAATCATCAAACATCAAAAAAGATTGATGGCCGTCTGGATTTAGTCCCTTCAAAAACTGTAGAGACTCATATGTGACTCAGTGTGCTTTTAACATATTTTCGATGGAATTGCACCAAACTCTAAGTTTAACTTTTTGAAATTTTTGAACAAAGAACGGGGATAAAAATTTTGAGACACCCTCTAGTTCGTTTTTTTTTTGCAAACTTTTAAATGATTGTTTTACTATGGGCAAGACTTCATGATAAGCTTACATAGTTAAATAGTATTTTTTAAATTTTGTTTACCAGGAAGCCTAGATGATAATCCATCGGACCAGTTATCACAACTACGAAATTTAGTTGAAAGATTGCATACAGAACTGCATGTTCAACAATATCAGGTTAGTTTCTCTGCACTTTAATTCTTTAATTTGCACAAACAATTCAAAATATTGCGCAAATGTCGAGGGAAAACAGATTGTCTAATTGTTGTTCATTAAAGATTTGAAGCCAAAACTGAACAAGCAGTAAGATTTCATCGCCGCCAAATTGTTCATTTAGTTTTTTTGGCGCCTATCATCTGAACCGCCAAAATTCTCATCACGTGATAAAAAATATTTCTATTGTTTATTTTTCTATGTATACAAACAACGTCTTTTATTTCATTTAGCTTGAAAATGATGTCATTATTATCGCTCATTATTATCGTTAATATTTATAATTAAATTTAAAAAATCGGGACAAAATTATAGAAAAAGTTGTTTTTCCCCAATTTAGCCAATCAAACCTCTCTATTTTGATTTATTAAAATTTGATTGTTTTCGCGAGTGGCCACTATAATGACGCTAACTAGCAAAATAAATGTTTGTTATTTGACAGGTTTTGTAAACACGACAGTGACTAAACTGCAATTTAGCTTCGTTGACACATCTTGCTAATTGAGATAATATTTTTGACAGATTGCGTAATGAGAGGAGAAGTCGTTGAGCAAGAAGATTACTTAATTGAAGAGAAATCATGACATAACATGTTTTAAATGATAATTGCAATGTCATGTTGCTGGGGATGATTGCATCACAAGAAGAGAAGTCATTAACCAAGAAAATTACTTTATTGAACGGTGAAAAGAATCATGACATGTCATGCTTTAAATGATAATCACAATGTCATGTTGATGCGGGTGATTGCATCATGAAAAGAGAAGTCATTAACCAGGAAGATTATGTTTTTGAACGGTGAAATGAATCATGACAATGTCATGTTGTTGGGGATGGTGCATCAGGAGAAGAGAAATCATTGACCAGGAATAATACTCGATTGAACAGAGTTATCATGTTGATGGGTATGTGCTGCCAACCATTCCAAAAGTTTAGCAAAATTTTATTTTTTAAAGCGATATTCACATTTTTAATTTTTTTAATTTCAATCGATTTTTGGGAGGGTGACCCTTCAATCTATTGATTGGTTTTCAAGGGGCCCTCCTATTGTGGTATCCATATGTTCAGCAATTACTTAGCAGAATAAAACGAAGATACAAGCTTAAATATATTTGTTTGAAATGGTTTGAATAATGACAGTACGATTTATTCACGTCTTCACTCTTTGCCAAATGGAAGAGTCAGAAGAAAAATACAAGAAAACAGAATATATGATCGCTTTGTTTTAAAATTTTCGAATTTTCTATTTCACTGATATTCTGGGTACCAGAGCCAAGGAACGAATGACAATTTTAATTTATTTGGATCTGGTATCAGGATACTTCATTGATGATGAATTCAAAAAAGGGCACTGTTGACGTTCATTATGGGTGTCGGTTTTTCAGTAAAAGTAATAATAACAGTAATAATTTGATGGGTTGAAAGTTTAGACTTACTGGTAAATTAGGTACCAATGAGACTTAAGGCTGACTTTACTGTCTGCTTTTCAATTATTTCACCAGGGACATTGTTCCATATATCCACAACTCTCTGTCTGAAAAAGTGCTTCCTAATGTCCAATCTGACCCATTTCTTTATCGCTCTTTACACCTAAGATACTCTTGATGATTTTGAAAGTTTCAACGAGGTCTCCACGATTAAAGCATTTGATTGATTTTGCTTTCAAAAAAATTTAGTTCCTTTAGTTGCCTGTGCAAAAATTTCAACGATTAGTTTTGGGATATTTTTAAAACACAAACAAAATTAAAAATTTCTTGCTGAGACAATCGGTTGATAATCTGGAACCTTGCCAAGCCAAGGAACTAACTCAAATGAGAAGACATACTTGTATAAGCCTTTTGCACACTGCTGCTTTTATTGAAATCCAAATTATCGTGAAGAGTGAAGTATCAGCATCTGCGGCCATCACAAATGTGTTTTTTTCGAACATTTCCTTTATGGAAACTTTTCTTTCATACGATATATGCTTCATAACCACTCTCTTTGGACGTCAATTGAAAGTGGAACTATTTCGAAAAATGTTTCAACATTGGGTCAAGGATCTTAAGTAAAAGTATACACACAACAACAACAACATACTAGAGATGCTTTAGTTTTTACCAGTAAGGAATTGGTACTCTTACTCTAAAAGAGTAAAACGTAAAAGTGTAAAAATCTTAATCTTTTACATTCTCTTCTATTACTCCCTGGTTTTTACGACAATATTACGGCATAATTTTATTTTGTCCTGGATTGATTTTAGATTGCTTTAAAGAATGATTGTATAGGATTTCATTTATTGTTATAATTATATGTTTGATGGTGATATTTTAAAACATTTTTAATGTTCAGCTTGTTTTACTTTCAATGTATACTGTGTTAACTGAAAGCTGCGAATGATTAATTTGAAATGAGACAGTTGTACTGACTTGATTCTTGTCAATCTTTCCTTAGATATTAGATTGAATTTTTGGATTACTTACAAATTGTTAGAAATTCTATTTTAATTTTTCAAACCAGGTTTTGCCAACAGTAAAAGGTTTTAATTATTTCTAAAATCGTTTTTATTTAAAGACTTGACTGCACAAATTGCTTTCCATAATCTTACAATTTTCCTTGTTTTTGTTACCTGTGCAAATATGTAAATTGTGAGACCACTCAATTTATCAATTGAATTTCAGTTTAATCAAATTTCATATTTGTGTTTTTGAATCACTTTTAATTTACTTCTTATGCAAGACAAAGCTTTGTTTCCATACCAGAGCCAAGATTTCTCTTTTGTGAAAATTTGAATTGGGATTTTACTCTTTTTTCAAAGTTTATAGCAATTAAGTGTCGTCAAATGCTCGAAAATTTTGACACATACAAAATTGAGGCCCTGCCAGGGGTTTTTGGGAGCAAGGGAACTTGCAATTTTTATAGATGGGAGCACTGGGGAATTTTCTATATTTTGAATGGGGATGAAGATAACATTGAAAGAGTTTTTCGATTTTTGCGGAAAGTTCCGGATACAATTTTAGGAAAATTTTAAAAACCCAAAGGGAGCTCTGTGTAAATTCATCACAGACTAACCTGGGTACCAGTCTTTTCAGTAAAAGACTTTTTACTTGCTGAAAAGTCTGGTACCCAGAGGACGCGGACTCAACATTGTGATTGTTCTGAAAGAAAATCGGTTTTTTATAAGCATCTATTTTTTAGTAAATCGATGCTTGTTAGATATGCCAATTTACAATATTTATCACTTATTATTGTTTCGATTTTGTAATTTTTATTTAATTACGAAGAATAGTTTTCATAGCTATACCCAATGAATCATGAGGGCCATCAGGATTGTGGTCGTGGTCGTGGCTATTTTATTACACTCCTGATACCATCATGCACACGTCTGAAAACAACAAATTCCTCATAACTTCCTTCGTATATTGCTTTGCAAAATAACTACTGCACTTTCATGCAAACACTATTTTTAAACAAACAAGCAAAATTAAAAAAAATATTTTAAAACACCAATTTTCTCTCGTTGTTTGTTGTAATGCAGCATTGTAATGCGAAATTGAATATGTTTTTGTGAAATTCTCTTTGGGCTATATTGATTTATCTTTTCAAGGAAAATTATCGAAGTTCGTTGCTTGTGAAGGTAAAAATATTTGATTTATATTTTCATTGATAATTATTTTATCTTCATTTGATTATTTTGAGACAATATTTCCGTTTCTACGTGACAACGCCCTCGGTTCCATGATCTGTTTCAGAGTTAACGAATGGGCATGCTTCTCAAGAAGGTCTTCGGGAAATATTTTTTTGAATAAGTTCATTTATTGTTTCAGAAATTGCTAAAGAAGAAATTGCAAACGATCGGAACATTTGGAGAACTTAAAAAATCAATTTGATTATTAACGGTTTCCAGTAAAATTCATTTTTAATGCAAACAAAATATGACACGCAGGAAATGTATCTCGCTCTCGGACGACAATCTGCGCAAGTGCAATCGTGTGAAAAGACAGACAGAAGGGATCAGTCGATAACATTAACATTGTTTGAAGATAAACTTGCTTCATTCCTTAAATCTGTTCTGGTCTATATTTAAATCTATAATTGACCATTTTTTGGCCAGTTTATTGGCAAGAAGTATGAACAATATTGAGAACCATGGGAGATGTTGATCTGAGTTGGGTTTGAAAGAGAAAACGTCGTCCATCTCATGGCAAGTTGAAGATTGGTTCTCTACAAGGCCGACATCTTGTGTTCAATTTGTAAGAACGCTGTTTATGTTTATCAGATACCAATAACGGTACTTGCTCATAAGATAACTGGTACGGAACTTGGAAATTTATTGAAGCAAGTAGTGAAGTATATTTTCTTGAAATACAAGTTTATTTGTCGCATTGAAAGACACTTTTGCTTTCCACTTGCTGTTAGTCCGGTCCGTCGTGGTTTGCAGGTCGCCAAGAACTAGAGTCCGTTCCTTGCACAAGTTGACCTTGCTTATTCAACGAACAAGCACATCGATCTATTAGATGGAGTACGCTATATAAAGTTTAGGTGATTTTGTTTTTTGTGGTTATCAATTTTTGAATTGTAATTTGCAAAACAGGGGAATAAAAAGTTCACGGAACCCGACAGCTTTCATTGTGTGAACATTGAGAGACTTCCGATAAGTTACTCCGAACATTGCCCTGACATTTCTCAGTTTGAGCTAAACAGAACAAGCAGAAGTTTATGAGAAGTTTGAAAGAACAGTTTGCCATTATTGGCCTTAAGGTTAACCAAAAATTAGACTTCTGAAGCAATGTGAGCGAAAACGAATAATTCTTCAACTGGTCTTTCCCTGAATCAACGCAGGATACTGTGTTTCGAATTACGTAGTTTACACAATAGGGGTGTCCGAGGACTTGCTTACATCATCACACCATGCAAAGAGATCGTGACCGAGAAAGGGGACGCGGAAATGACTATGCAGGGGGGCCAAGAAAAGGCACAAGTGGAAGTCGAGCTGGTGCACCCCATCATGGTCGTTCAGCATCATCTGGATCTGGAGTGCTTATGGTTGGGCCCAATTTTAGGGTTGGCAAGAAGATTGGTTGTGGGAACTTTGGAGAATTAAGACTGGGTATGTTTTTTATGTATGATCAATTTGTTTGTTTACTATATTTTATTGCTGTTAAAAAAAGATGCTTAAGGGCAGTCAACAATTGCATTTTGTTTTTTTAACATTTTTGTTTTTGTGCTGTTATTTACTAAGCAGGTCCAATAGGGGTCTCACTTGAGGGTTACTCTTTGTTTTTTACTGCTTTTTTCACTATTGTTATAAAAAAGTCTGTTCAAGATGTGGAAGTCACAGCTTAACCGAAAAATTCTGTAAGAAAAACATCAAGTCAGTTGTTAACGGCCCCTTAATCGCTGACAATTTTGGTTAAAATAACTTAAGCAATTTAATGTTATGTTTTTAATCGGAAAAACCCTATGTAAACGTTTAAAAAATTTGCTGAATTTGGCCACCAATATTCAGAACCCATCCCCTTTTCCTTAGTGAACATTTGTAAATAAAATATTCATTGTGGGTATGAGTAGGTGTTTAAGTACTATTTAGAGGTAGGAGGCCCAAGAAGAAGACAACATTTATAGTCAAGAAAGCCTAAAACAGCATGTATATTAGCTTAACAGTTTTTTCAATTCCAACAGATTCTATACTCATTTTGCTTGGATCTAGAGCTTGCTGAAAACTATAGTAAAATTGTGTGAACCTTACAGTTTAATTAATAGTTTTGAAATTTCTTAGTAAAATTCCTTTAGTTCTATCAATAATCACACTCTAATGGATTTTGAAGAAACTCCCTCCTCCATAACAGCTAAATTCCACTAACTGATCACAATTAGATTTTTTGACAGAAATATATATAAGAAAGAAATCCCTTATAAATATAAGAAAGAAAATATATAGAAAATAAAGTAACAGACTGATTTGAAATGAGGTAAATCAGTTTTTTAAAAAATAAATTGCAAATTTCACGATCTGAAAACGTTCTGCAGCAAAATATGTATGTTTCTACAATTCAACACATCTCTGGATATTAGTCATCTGACATGCGTAAACATGGTGAACACAAATCTTAGTTGCCTAAGCATTGTGTAAGGCCTATGTATCAAATGAATTGTGTAACAGAAAAATCTTATATGATGAAAAGGAACTGTATCTAGTTGCAAGGATTCTTTTGTTTGTTTACATTAAAAAGTGTTTTCACTTGAAAATAATTTTGACTGGCGCTGCTTGGTCTGCACAATATTGTTACAGCTGCTTAAAATTGATTTTAGCTGGACTGTCAGCTAATTAGTTCTCAAAACCAATCATTGTTTCTTCTTGATCTTTAGTTGAACAGGAACTCCAGTCAGATTAAAAAATTCCATTCTCAAACATCTATAATGTCACACCTTACATTTTTCTGCAATCCTCAAACATTCACAAAAAGCAAATTTGTAATAAGTTCCAACCAGAATTGTAGTACAGTAGTCACTTTTTTGAGAAGTCAGGCGAAAGCTGACAGTTTTTTCATGTTTTTGAACTTATCTCTTTGATGGAAATTAAACATTTTAGTTAGGAAAGTCTTTGATTATCAAAATATAACAGTGGAAAAAATATAACAGTGGAAAAAATATAACAGTGGAAAAAATATAACAATTTTATTCATGTTTTTCCCCTCATCTGGTCTAGTTTCACATATCTTGACAATATTTTCAGCCTATACATGCTTCTAGAGCACATCATTGTCGGCCTATACATGCTTCTAGAGCACAGCAAATTCATAAACAGTAGTTAAAATTTAATTCCCAAATCATCAGCTGCATTTGCTGCCTTTAATAGTGATAACATGATGCACCGTAATTTTTTATATGTTTTTAATGATCGCATTAGTGGCCATGCATTAGGCTAACAGTGTGTTTGTTTTCTTGAGCTTTCAAATGGATCATGTAAACCCCTCCCCCTATCAAGAAGTCACTTTTAACGTAGCTCAGTGCCTTCAACTGTACATTTTGTTTGGAAAAAATGTATTTTGAACAAAAGTTAATCATTGCATTCATTACCTAGTTTAGACATACTGAAAAGGAGATTATGATACTGAAAAGGAGATTATACTGATAAGCTATGCATAGTTGCACTCATAATTTATTTTGGTAATCTATTCTGCTGGGTGCACCAAAAAAATTGAGGATCTTTGACAATTGTGTACCAAGCTGATTATGATGATTAAAGTTGATATCTACGTCATATAGACCAAATTTGCCAAAAATGATTTTTGATGTTCTTTTTATGGTTGTGCTTGCATTACAGAAGCTCTAAAACATTTATCAAATCTCTAAAGCTTAAATGCACATGGGCAACAGAGATGGATTCCTGCAAATTTGCCCATGAACCAAGAAAACCAAATGTTGAAAAAATCAGAAAAGTCATGTTTAAGTTGTTTAGTCCCTCTAAGGTGGATATCAACTTTAATCATCATAATCATCAAAGTACACAATTTAAAGTAGTTTACCAAAGCTTCTATGGTGATTTCTGTCTGCACAATTTTAATACGATATTTTTTATGTATCCTTGTGCAAGAACGAAAGATTTTTGCCAGCCAGGTATGCACATCTTTATAAAGTGCTAAATAAACCTAAATGCTCTAAAACTATAGTAAAAAAGCAAAAAGCAAAAAGCAAATTTTTGAAACTAGGTATGCAGTAATGACATTTTGCAAAACATTTGATTTGTTTTCTGCACATCATTTTATTTAAGAAAGCTATGAATGTGTTATAGCAAGAAAGTTATGAATGTGTTATTTTTATCACCAACCTTGCACCAAATATTTCCTCAAAATGTTCTAATTTCTGATAGGGAGACTGTAATTAATGAAAAATTCTAAGAATTATTATTGACCATCTCAACACATTTTATTTTCCCAAGTCTCTTATTTAATGTTTCCAAATTTGTTACTGTTTTTGGGGGAAATGTGTTTGTGCTTTATTGGTTACACTGAATGTGCCTGTGTGTGTGAATATAGATTTGTTGCAGTTTGGATTGTTTGCAGCCTTTAGCATTTTTCAGTTAAAAAATTTACAATAAAAAGATGACACTGACTAAATTTTGATAATTTCGTATAACATGGAAATTTGATATTTGATTTTTTATCAGTCCACGTTTTATGGTAATGCTGCCGTTACGAAAATTTATCAAACTCTTGGAGAAACTGCAGCTTTCTAACCAAAAAAACTGGACAGATTTTGATGGCCTCGTTTCCACAAAAGTTAACTTTGTTGTTGTACAGTCAACTCTTGGTCTGCCAAATTTGAAAACTCGAAAGAAGCCATGGGAAATACACCAATCACATCAAGGAAAAATATCACCTGACCACAATGAACGAAACTGGTTGGGACCCCAACTTCTTGGAGTTGCTGTCCAGTTTTTTGGCTGTAAAGCTGTGAGACCTAGTTGCAGGAGCGGAGGGGAGGGGGGTAGGTAGCGAATCAACTAGGGATCAAGTAGTACGACTAAGGAAATTTGCTATTTTGGTAGAATGATGACATTATTACGAAACGAGGTTTTGGTAACACCAGACGCGAGACACCACACAGGACGATTTCAACACACAGCCTCGTAGCTTCCCGTTTGACTACATCACACAGGAATCTAAAGTGCTATAACTCCAATGTTTGATAATTAACATAATGGCGGCCTTAACTAGAGGTGGATTAAAATCTTATAAAGTTTATTTTTTATTATTTTGAAGATTAGATCTTCTAATCTCATGGCATGAAGAACACATCAGAAATGCTAGATAACATGTACACTCAAAATACTTGGTTCAATGTAATATTAATGATTTCATAGGCTTTTCATCTATCAAACAAATTTTTGATTCAAAGCCCTAAACAGTGTATGTCGATGCTGGTAACTTTTGTTAGTGCAGTAGCAAACAAAACGTATTCCTTATCTCTGCACAGACTAAATTTATGGAGAAGCGTGATCAGGACGACTGCACTTAAAATGTTTTGTCATATTGTTTATGCATCTGTTATCATTTTTTAAAGTCATGTTTTTAAATCAGCTGTCCATTAACTTCATAACATTTTGAAAAGTCCTCCTTGTCATTCCTTTTAAATAATAAAGCAAATGGTTGATATTTTGAAAGTTTTTTAAAAATAGTAAATGCCTGATAAGGCAAATTGAAAAATGCTCCAATATACTGGCAGAATATTACTGTTGCTCCAATCCTTTCTTTTACTCTCTAATCGTTCCAATATTGTCAGTGATTCTGGTTCTTTCAAATTGATGTGAATGTTCTCTCTCGTTGAGTCCTTTTTTATTGCATGCAACAACCACTTATTAGTGGGTCGTCCTCTCTTCTTTTTACATACATTCTTTAAAGCATTCTCGTAGAGCAATTGTCACTGGTATAATTGGGAAATAGTCTCATGACATGTCCTAAAAGGTGAGTCTTTTTCTTTTAATAGTGTGACTCCATGGTTCTACTTTTGTTGTATTCATTAGTTTCTCGTTTGTTACTTTCTTCGACCATTACATTCCCAGTGCCTCCGGTTTTTCTTGAGTCGTAAAGAGTGCATGTTTTTCCATTGATTGATAAAATGTGTTCCATGAATAAATTGATATGATATGATAGTGCATATATTAATATCCTCCTTTGAAAGAAGTGTTTGGATCACCAAAACAATTCAATTTTTATTTATTTCTCCTTTCTGTTCGTTCAGGTTGGTTGTTTCTTGCTTACATCCACACAAATTTAAACCTATTGGAAATTTTGAAGCCTTTTCCATGCTTTCGTTTTCATTTGTCAAGGTCCTGGGTCTTCCATTATGGTCCTGGGTCCCACTTTTCCGGTATGCTTCTTTGAAATGCATCGATTTCTCTTTTTCGACGCAGCCAAGCAAATCATAGCAACAAAACCACAAAGTGCTGGTTTCGGTGGATATTTTGATTTTATTGAATTCACTCATAACTGTGAAATCTAATTATTTCCATGGCAAATTGCATGTCAATTGCAATTCATGAATATACTGTTTGCAAAATTCCTCTTTGTTATTGTGTTTTGAAAATTGAGCAGTGCTTTGTGGCTGCGACGAAATCGTTATCTATTGTAAACACCATTAAACATCGACATTTCAACCTTAATGTTTTCGCCAAGAACTTCGTCAAAAATTTAGGTTGTATTGTTTCAGCAGTATTTGCTCCAAGGGCAGTATTTGCATTGCAAATAAAATACTTTTTTTTAATGCAATTATTAATAGATACTAACAGGTATTCTTTTAGGCAATTCTTCTCTGTACAATGTCTTATGTGCATTTCTCTACGAAGTCTACCGTTTTCAGAAGATTTCAGATTGCCAAAAGAATGCGCTCTAACTTGCACTATAAATTAACATCGATAACTTCGGCTGTTAATTTTGTCTAAAACATTAATTGTTCGAAAGTTTTTGAACCTCTCCAAAAACATCCGAAAGTTATTTTTGTGATATTTTTTGCTTGAAATACTTTTGCTAGAATCTTAAGTTGAATCTGAGTTAAGTTGAAAGAAAATTGTGCAAGCAAAACTGTGGAAAATTTGCTTGATGTGCTGAAAAAATGAAACTCTGTGACAACAAGAAATGTCCGAAATTTTATGCCGAAATTGTTTGCCGAAATTTTTCAGTTTTAAACTTTTTGATGTTAACATAATGTGATTTGTTAAAAAAAAACTCTGTCAATCACTATAACTATAATTCTTCTTGTTGGTTAATTTAGCTGGCAATTAGCTGTAATACTCTGTGACTTAACTCGTTACATTGTTACACAAGACGTTTTAGGGGTAATATCAAAGTTTTTATTATAATATTATCATAAATCACAAAGGTGCTGTTACCTGGTGCAATTTAAAATGTATTACAAGGGTAGACAGAAGTTAATAGTTACATATACCTGATGACCCAAAAACGTTTCTCCCTTTGCAGGGCTGTAGCTCGAAATCTGTAAGACTAAGAATCTCCTATTGCGCACAAAAGGATGTCTGAAGGGAAAACTTAGAGTTTGGGATATCATCCAGTCACCAGCAACCACGTTTACCTGTCAAAACTTTTGAAATAAAAGATTTCCCTTACTAATTGGATCAACCAGGCTGTTTTAATGATAAAACGTGGACTAGAAGCTCACGAGTGAAAGCAATTTGAATTTCCAATTCTTGACAGGTAAACGTAAACGTAGTCGCAGCTAACTGGATGATATCCCAAACTCTAAGTTTGCCCTTCAGACATTTTGAACACAATTTGAGATTTGCAAACGAAGGTAGTTTTATTATAATTATTTGGTAAATTCTACAATTTGTCTTTAAGGAGGATACAGTGCTTCTGTTTTTTCATTAAACCTTCTTATGTTTTCTAAACAATTTACCGTATTTTCAATTATTCGGGAAATATTCTATTTCAAACAAATCATTTGAATTAAATTTTTTTCCAGGCAAAAATCTTTATACAAATGAGCTGGTTGCTATCAAGTTGGTAAGTTCTTGTAATAAGTCTTGACCAAGAAATAAACTACTTCAACAATGATTTCATCTTGTTTCATTTTTAAGTACATTGTCCAATGAGCATAAATCTGATTGCAATATAGAATGTTTGTTATGACTTTAGGTATTGAAAGTTATGAATTATTTTATCATAATTAAGGTTGATTATGTTGATGTAATCTTTAGAGTGTGTACGTGCATAAATTTTGCATTTAGTCATTTTGTTTTTTATTCTACTATCACAGAACGCCAGTGTTTGATCCTGTGTGTTGCACGGAAAATTGTATTTCCCCAGTCTTACACTCATGAAACCGAAATTTATTGTTTAACGTAAATGTAGATTAGTTTGTACTCATTTTCGCAAACGAGAAAAATTGATTTTGGTATCGAAAAAATTACACAGAACAGTGAGAATTAGAATTTTGCTTTATAAGATCATTATTGTTAAAAAAAGTGAAATCTTTTAACAAGATTTTGGTAGGATTGTTGCACTGTTTGAAATATAATTGTTAAAACATTTAAATTAGAGTGAATATATATGAATGCTTATTTATTTGTGTATTCAGGAACCACTAAAATCTAGAGCTCCTCAGTTACACCTTGAATATCGTTTCTATAAAGCTCTTGGCCAGTCAGGTAAGATAGATTCAATAATCTTTTTAAAAATCTCCCTTTTTTTGCTTTCATTTATAAAAGTTACATAATTCATTTATTATTGTGGCATAATTACAGCGAATAGTTACAATTTGTTCCAGTGAGTAGTGGCATAGTTACAATTTGTTCCAGTATGCGAATGTTTGAATTAACAGAGTTCGAATTAACTGACGTTGACTGTATTTATGTTTTCTCGTCCCATTTGTTTGCACTATTTGTGTTTGGTGAATGTTAATTAACGTTTTGTGAAAGAGACAATGTTTTGTTTTGGATAGAATCGGTTTTTGAAACATAATCTTGAGTTTAAATTTATGCTTTTATTAAATTAAGCATGAAAATTAGGTTTTCTAGTTGATGAAAAATCATTATTTTGCTTCTCATTATTTTCACAAGATAAGTTACTGACATTGGAACTAAAAACACCTTTTCGTAAAGGGGATTTTTCCCTTGGCGACTTTGTTTGCGCGAAGCAATTGATTTTGCTTTGCCAGAGTGCTCATTTGATTTCTATGAACGATAGTGACAGCAGCACGGTGTGGCCATTTTTTAAAGTTGATTTTTGTGACTCACTGCTCTGCACTGGCTTGTATTTGTATCCGATCACCGCGAAAAAGCAGAATGCAATCGAACTACCAAACTTTGCTGAAGTGAAAAGTTCCTGTGCAGAAAATACCCAAAGGCTTATGTGTAATTTGGAAATCAATCACTTCGCACGAATATAGTTGCTTAGTGGAAAACCTTCTTAACTTTAAAAATATTTTACCAGGAAATGCCAGCTGTAAATCTTAATATTTCATAAAATCAACATCTCTGAGATAATATCTCAACAAGCAAAATTTTTCATGTTGTATTTACTTTTAGCAATAAATATTTCAATTTGTTTGCAGAGGGAATACCACAAGTTTATTATTTTGGTCCTTGTGGAAAGTACAATGCAATGGTTATGGAATTATTAGGTCCTAGTTTGGAAGACTTATTTGATTTATGTGAAAGACAGTTTACACAGAAGACCGTTTTGTTGATTGCTATGCAAATGGTTTGTACTGTTTTTTCGTAATGTTTGCAAATTTACAAGTTCAAGACAGACCATTTGATTTTAATATCGTAATCACAAAGTTGAATTTAGATAAGAATTTTGTAAAACAAAAGATTGCAGTTTCAAACATAACAATGCAAATTTTACTATGAAGAATAGGTATTCAACTCAGGCAAGCAAATCGTGACAAACGAAATCATAAAGTTCTGCTGTATTTTTTATTTTAATTTGATTGAATGCGCTCAGAGTATGAAATCTATTCTTTCAAATTGGAAATCGCATTGTTATGTTTGAAACTCAAATCTTTTGTTTTACAACCTTCCCATTTGTTATCATTTCGTGCTTTTTGTGAGCGATCCTTTTTCCTATGCTGTGGAAAAGTTATCAGAAACAGCTGAAAACTCCCAGAGAATATTTATCTCTGCATTTATCTTTGCAGCAATGCTTTGTAATATTTTTGTACCGGTGACCCAAGAAAACGTGGTGCATTTGCCTGCTTATATCTTGGTTAAAGAGTGAACAAATTTGAATATTTGAGGATATTGTGGATCGATAAAAGGCCAACTTAGATAAGGAAATTATTTGACTAAAATCGGTCATGCCATTTCTAAGCCAAAAGTGATTTTGTTGGAAGAAAAGAAAGAACAAAAGAAATTTAGAGAAATTGGTCCGTCTTTTATTCCTTTTTTTATTATAATGCAAGTTTGCTTGATCTGCTGTTGTCCTGCAAGAAAAGAATAATGTAACGTAAAACCTGAATCATTTTCTCCAGGAATTGCTGGCTGCTTTATGAAGATTACTTTTTAAATAATTGCTTTTAACACTATAAAAGATTATTATAAATGAAATGAAATGAACACAGGAACAAAACGGTTGATTTAAACTAAAATGGTTCTTCCAAGACTTATAAATATACCACGTTTTTTTGGGTTACCTGGATTTATCTGATAATAACATAAGCTTCTTATTGAGAAAGTGTAAAAGAATTGACCAGCATTTTGGAAGTTCTTTTTTGCATCAAAATCACATCACAAATTGTGATTTGATTTTTAATGAAAATCCAAAATAAGTCAATCTAAGGTCTCATCTGTCTCAGAGGATACCACTGCTTTTAAATATTCTCAGTGAGATCAAGCGTCTTTTGAGATTTTTGCCAAACCTTTACTAAAAGTCATGTATGTGCGAAAAATAATTTTTGCATTTTATTGATAACTAGCGGACTAAATGTCCGATTTTGATTATATATATAACTTTTTATAGCCAATTTGACATCTTATCTACACAATAGTTGTCAAATTTTTGCAATCCGGATAAGTTATCAGTAATTTAGATATTCACAAACGTCACAACGCTTTTTGCTCGCCTGGTATAGTGTGAGGGCCCAGGGCCCAGTATAGATTATAGCTGAGATAATCACACACACTATCATTAGATATATGACAAATAACAGTTGTGTATACATTCCATTCTTAAAATTTATTTTGAATGTGTATTCTAAGAAATAATAATATGTGTCATATATCTATAGACAGTGTTTGTCAATATTTTGACTATCCTCTTAAAAACTTCTTCATCGTGTATGACGTTCAGATGCTTACTGACTTATGTAATAACCTTCTTATTTCATTCATTTTCGTTAGATTCGGCGGATAGAATATGTGCACAACAAACACATGATATACAGGGATATTAAGCCGGAAAATTTCTTAATTGGTCGCAAACAAAGCGGGACTGATAAGACAATATACATAATTGACTTTGGCCTAGCCAAGGAATACATTGATCCAGAAACGAAAAAACACATACCTTACAGAGAACACAAGAGTTTAACGGGAACTGCTCGTTACATGAGTATAAATACACATCTTGGAAAGGGTAAAGATTTTTGTTTTGTTTTTGAGAGTGTGCATTTTGATTGCACGTAATTATATTGATATGATTGTTTTTGTGGAGGCTTCACCTGGACGTTGTTGATCTTAGCGAGCTGGCGTTGATTTCCAATTGACTGGAAATTTGTTTTTCATGAAAATCCTATCAAAAGTTTATTTTTTAAGGTGTAGCACATACGTATTAACTTGATTCTTTTCACATTAATTTACGTTTAAATATTACAAACCAGATTAAATTAGTTTGTCCTATTAGATTAATAGTTCTGTCCGCATTTTATGTCCGCATTCATCTGTTTTACGTTGTTGAACATTGGGCCATATGGCCCTTTTCCCAGAGAGAAAAGATTAAATTTCTTTGATAAAACTTTTTAACAAATCTTTGCATGATAAGGGACGTTTAATACCGCTGACAAAGTAAGTCCAGCTTTATCTAATCCACATTAAATTTCAACCAACCAAATTCATTTGAGTTCTCGAATCAACCGATTAAAATGCATTTTTCGATAATCAGGATTAGTTTAACATGGATTTATTTTCAGTTTGAATTCCGCGTAAAAGATAGTTTTGTTAAATTTATTTGAATAGTTTTTTATTAGACTCATTTCAATGTTTTGTATAGTTTGTTGTTTTGTTTTATTTTTGTAAAGTTGAATTTCCCAAAGTGCTTTGTTTAATAACTATGTTCACAGTTGCTTAACAAGCTTAATTCACCAACGCCATAAAATAAAAGTTATGTTAACAACGTGGAAAGATGTATAGTTTATAGCCATGTGAATTATCAAATGGTTTCTTGTGTCATTTGCTTTTGAGGTTTTGAGTTCCTTCAATTTGCTAATTTTTTTTCTGAATTTTAATGCAGAGCAAAGTCGCAGAGATGATTTAGAAGCACTAGGCCATATGTTCCTTTACTTTCTAAGAGGAAGTTTGCCATGGCAAGGACTCAAGGCGGACACATTAAAGGAACGTTATCAAAAAATTGGAGACACTAAAAGATCAACTCCTATTGAGGTTTTATGTGAAAATTTTCCAGGTTTGTTTTGTCTTGAAGTATTATTCTTCTAAATTTAATTTTCCGAACTGCATAAAATAGATTCACGACGAAACAGAATTGTTGAGTAAAAAAACTTCCCCTTGTTTTGTTTTTAAGTTAATTGTTTGAAAGGTTATTTTATACTCAAAGGTATTGTTGCATCACCGTAAAATTTCAAAGCTGCTTTGAAGTTGAAATGAAAGTGCTATTTTCTTTTTCGTTTTCTTGATTTTCAGACAAATTGTAAATACATTTTATCATTAACTGGGCACAAAATGTTTGCGTTGTATTTCAATAAATAAAATTACATTTGTTTTTACACGTATTTTCTAAAAATGGTGATTGTGTCCCAAAAAACCTTACATTGGTTTTATAACTTTATTGCAAGCGTGAGAATACAAAACTCATTATGATTATTTGCAATAGATAGCCTGATAGCTAACGGATAATTTCAGTCCTCGTTGATCGTGAACAAAAATGCATAGCATCGGAAATCATGGAATTTTTCCGATTGTTTGAAATTCAGGAATTCAAGAATTCTTTGAATTTCTCACAGTTCAAGACTCGAGACAGAGAGCTTCTTCACCTTGACAGGAGGAACTCACAGTGAATGCCACTTTCATTGATTTTGAAGGAGGCAGTGTCCATACATATACTGTTAGGTTTTTGTTTGCTCGATTACACAAAAATTGAGAAGGTTCGGTTCTGAAAATATGCAAGTCCTAAAAGCTCTTCAACGACGAACTATTCTGTTTTCGGTTTTTTCAAACTGTTGACTATCGACAATATATCAACCTCGCACGATTGCATTTTCCCTAAACAAGGTCTCAAATTTTTATTATTTATCAGGTTTTCTTTTGCAAATAATCACGAAGAGCTCTCTTCTTAAGTTTTTGAATTAAAGTTGCAAAACCAATGTTTTTTTAGGACACCCTGTACTCATTTTGTTATTCTTGGATGAAAGGATTAATTTGAAATATTGATTTTCTATTGCAGAGGAATGGGCGACTTATCTTCGATACGTACGAAGACTTGATTTTTTCGAAACACCAGATTATGATTATTTGTACAATTTGTTTCGAACTTTATACGAAAAAAAGGGATATTATGATGATACTGAATTTGATTGGAGTCATAAAACCATTGTATGTATTCAACTTATTTTTGTTTTGTTTTATTTTTTATCAATATTTTGCAGTACTTTGGACTTTTCTTTAAAAAAGTAAAACGGAAATAAGAAAGAAAGGAAAATTATAAAAAAGGAAGGATTGGAAAATAAAGAAACTGCGACGTTTCTTCTTATATTTCTTCAAAGGCAAATGCAAGTTTCAAGTAAAATTCATTTTTTCGACATGCCATGATAGAAATTTGTTGAAGTTTGAAATATAGGATTTTTGAATATTGAATTAGATTCTGCAAGCAACGTTTAGTCCGAGAATCAATTTTGCATTTCTACACACTTTTAGTCAATGTTTTTACCTCAAAAATTTTGTCAGCACAAGTTTGTGTCCTAAATGTTGGCAAAATGCGGTTCGTTATTGAACTAAACTATATATATATATAATTGGACAGTTTTTAAGCTGAATGTGGAAAAATTCGGGCAATACTTTTTCAAAAAGAATAAAAAATGCAATACATGATTATTTATTTATAAGCAAATTAGGATTTTGGGGTAGTACCGAAGTTTTGAACTTAAGTTGCTTAAATAATTGCTCAGATGTTTAATATTGGGTTTAAATAATAATTGAAAATGGTGCAGGGCTTAAATAGTCCTATTTGTGGCCACATCACCTTACAACGAAAGCACGTGGTCTTGCTCCTCCTATTGCAATTTAATAAAAATGCGTACTTGTCTCTTGCAAGATGCTTTCTTATATCTTATCTTAGAAGTGGGGTTGCTTAATTCTTAGATGAACTTCAGTACAATTGCTTTTAAATGTGTAGCTCATAATTTGTTTCACGGCAGCGTTAGCTCGAAAAGGTGGCTTACTTTACGTAATTAACTTGCGTAGTGAACCATCAATTATGTAATGTATAGTACTATAATTACGTAATCAACAGTACTATAATTACATAATGAACTTACGCAATGAACCAGCAATTAGGTAATGAAAATAAACGCGATGATTTACTTCCTCAATCCACCTTTTTAAGTAAAGGCCCCCATTTTGGAAATTCATCAAATTTTTGAGAAATTGCATTCAGCTGAATTCTGCAAACGAAGTTATTTAACAACAAATATTTCTACGCATATCATCGTCAAAATTATAGTGCTGCAAAAGGTTTTGAAATCTGTAACGGCTTTCTTTGACCGTGAAAAATATTTAAGAATATCTTAATATTTTTGCTGTCAAATTCTTTACAAACTTCAGATCTTTCTATTGCTGTAACTTTAACAAAAATGGATACGAAACTTTTGCAACAAAAATGCAAAATTAGTTTCTGGGCTAAATTCTTATCACACAATCCAGCTCTCTGCTTTCAAAAATTCAATTTCTTAAAGTTTGAATTGCTTTTCATAATGCGTAAATAAACGTTTTCATAAAAAAGTGGATTGCGAAAATTAACATCATCGATTCTTAATCACTTTCTCGATTCTCATTACACCAGCAGTTTAAGCGTAAACAAGATTTTACTGCAATCGAAAAATTTTGAAATGTGATTTACAGATTGAGGGTTTTGAGGCTACATGTAGACTACAGCTGTGTGTTTACATTAAAAACAATTCTTAAAGCATATTGAAATTCTATTCTAGAAAGCATACTGCAATTCTATTCTAAAAAGCATACTGCGTCGATATGAAAAATTTAAACGTCAGTGTAACAAGGGCAGATTTTGTAACAATAGTGAAATTGACACACCAATTTCAAAGCGATTAGCCATCGAAGACAAGGCGAATTCTCTCAAGCAGAAAATCAAAAAAAACAAAGCCATGTTTTGATTTTTTGCTCAAGAGAATTTGCTTTGTCTTAAATGGCTAATCGCTTTGAAATAGTCGTGTCGATTTCACTTTTGATACAAAATCTGCCCTTACTCGTCGGTGTACAAAATTTTCACATCTATGGATGGACGTAAATAACCATAAGGTCGATTCTCCGCCAAATCAAATTGTATTTTCTTGTATATTTGACAAATTTTAGTACTTATGGTAAATTTGGCTTGGAATTTTAGAAAGTCTTCTGAAAACAATTTCTGAAGTTATACAATACCCTTTGCACCCCAGGAAGGGCCATATGGCTTATTGCTAAACAACGTAAAACATATTTTTAGGAGGTAAATGCGAAAAGAACTTCATTGTAACTTAAGATATTTCAATGTACGTTTATCTTTTTAATTTAATTGGTTGGTATGTGCTACCCCCTGCAAAATTTAATTAACCTTTCCACTCCCAGATTTATTTCAAATTAGCTTGAAAATCGTATATAGGTTTCGTTTTGCAGTGGGGTAGCACATACAAACAGAAAACATAATTAAAAAAATTAATTCACGTTGAAGTTTTTTAAATTAATAAAAAGTTGTTTCGGCATTTACCTCCTGAAAATATGATGTTTTACGTTGTTCATCGATGGACCACGTAGCCCTTCCCGGGGGTGATTGGGTTAAGATAGTAAAAACACGACGAGTTCATTAACATTATTATATTTTATCCAAGCCACAACCAGTGAGCTCTGGCCCAACGGAAGTTACATCATCAAATAGACCGATTGCACCACATTCTACTTCCAAGGTTTGTTGTACAATAACTAGGTTTTATTTTATTTTTGATTAATTATTGTTATGAAAATGAGCATAGAGGAAAAATATTTTTTATGCGCGCGCAAGTTCAGTTTGAAATCGAGGTTCATGTGTAGCACATTTGAAAAATGCCGCGAAGCGATAAATAATGGGATTGCTCCCTACGATTACTACCAGTGTCAGCGAGGTTTGCTCCATTGTTTATTGTTTGAAGGTTACAAACAATAAAT
>JAYJMH010014621.1:0-21820 GCA_036873815.1 Phacellophora camtschatica
TGAGGGAAGAAACTCTGCGTGAAAAGAAAGAAAAGTAATACGAATGTTTAGGTTCCGGACGAGCTCGAGTGCGAGTACAAGGTTAGAAAGTGCACAGAAATTTTGCAAATCAAGTAACTCCTTTGTAAACCTCACTTTCTATTTATAGGGTATCAAAAACTTTGTGAATTGTGCATTCTCACAGTCACTTAAGTTAAATAAATTTCCTCCGCTTCTTAAAATCTCTAGCTTGTTTTTCCAAACGGCAACGAAAAATAAACTTTGTCATGCTTTATTTTTAAAAAGCACAGCGTTGGGATTCCCCATGGGAGCACAACCTTTCCTAAGCTAATTCTTCAAATTTAAATTGATTCTCATGTTGTACTCGCACTTGAAATTGTCCTGAGTCTAAATCTCCCTATTATTCTAAATTAAATCCCCCTATCCCTATTTTAAACCTTCCTAGTATTTTCCCCAGTGGAATATTGCAGTATGGGGAAGACTATTTACTGCTGAAAGTATACAAGAGTATATTGTAATGTTTCACCCCTTCATGCCTGGATTTATGCTGATTAACTGGCAAATACAATGTAGGTTTTCAATAGGCAGGGGCAGGTAAAGATATAATAATATAATTAAATTGAATTTAGAAATTTAGTAAGGTTTTACAGTTTTTACCAATCGGGCACATGGCTTTTCTACAGGTCAAAGGTTTTCAAACCTTTTTTACTTTATTCAAATTTCTGCAAAATAAATCAAAAGTGGTTCTTTAAAGAAACAGGAAAAGCTAATTTGTTCATGTGTAAGAGTAAAGTTGATGCTTTGGAATCAATTTTGTGACATTTCAAGACTTACATTTTTTTAGTTATGTGCCTGAAGCCTTTCATTTGAATACTCGGTCCATCGCCTACTCGAACCCCTATCTATAAGGTAAACAATAAGTGCAATACTATTAAATTGAGACTACATTTCTTTATGGTAAAATTCGTTTACAATTTGGAAACAGCAAGATTAACATAATTGTGTCCCAGAGAAGAACCTACATGCATTCAAAGTTCGCTATAGGTTAGTTAACGTGACCGTCTGAGACATGCTTTGAATTCCTCATATCGAGACATTACATTTAACAATTGGCTAGTCTGTAATTCTTACATTTTCAATGTTGGAACTAGTCTGCAATGACTTCGTTTCTTTTTAAAATTTTACTGTATATTTCTTCTTTCACGAGATTTTGGGAAGCCAAAAACAAAAAAGTGAAAATAACACACCACGATTCTAAAAGCACGTGGTTTTCATTTGAACTTTCAGTGAAAATGGCGCCTGCTCAGAGTCATAAAATTAAAAATCACGTCAAAATAACACGTCACATTCGATACCTTTAAATTTAAGAAAACAGTTGACAATTCGAACAAAAACAAAAACACATACATCACCCCAGGCTTCATGTGATAAAATTCTCCGAACATTTAAACCAACGCTACCAGATCCTATACCATTTTGAACTTGTAATTCTCCTGACAATATAGCTGTGTCCGACCGAGTGAGTGGAGCCTGAAAACGTAAAAAGGAAATGTGAAAATCCAATGTCCATAAAACAAATTAAATTTATAATGTGGTATGATATTAAATTCTTTGTGGACATTTTTGAAAACTACGCTATTAGATTATAACTGTTTAATCGAGTTGTCTTCCCGCTTGCAAAGTTTGCAAACGAACGAACAAATTAAGTTTCTATAATATGGTATGTGTTATATTATTAAGTTTCATTAAAGATCCTTTGCTAATCAGCAGCCTTTGCGCACCTATAAAAGAACTTAACACTGCAACAAGGTCTTCACAAATAGCGAAAACAAATTTATACGTGGCTCCTATGGAGGTGGATGCAGTAATTCTGACCATGAAGTAAAGAAACACGGCCTTTTCCACTGCTGATCAGTCGTTACTGGCCAAAACGTACTTTCAGATAACACGAATGTCGTCAAAAAAATGTACCATGGGTAATTTTCACCCGCAATGGCCGCTGGTTAGCAATAGGTCTTTAATCCTATTTAACAGTCCTATTCTAACCTATTATAACCTATTCATCCTTCTCAAATGTGGTTAATCTTAAATATGTGTATTCATGTTCAGTTAGCAGCGTAAATGATAATTCTGATCAAGGCAAAAGAACAAAGACAAGCCTACTTCAATTGACTGCAGTATGGACATTCCTTTTACTTCAATATTTGGCATCGAACTAAAAAATAACAGTACTTAAACAAATTATTACTATACAGATGCGCCGGGTGCGCCAGAAAAAGTAGACACGTTTGATGGGCTACCATATATATTGTGGGAAGACGGTTTCAATGAATAAAAAAGATATTGATACCCGAGATGCTAAATAAATGACAAATATCCCCCCTCCCGATTTTTGTCTTACAAATTGTGGCAATATAAACGTTTCTGAAACGATATTCGATCTCAGAAACGTTGAAAAACACTAGAGTAATCTCTGATTGCCCACCGGTAGTAGTAATGAAACCACATTTAAAAATAATTTCTTTAATGTTTACTCTCTTTATAATCTGCAGTGCTAATCATGTGCCAGAATCAATACCATATTTTGACCACGTGGTAATATATGATACATCTCTGTCTGGTTCATTAAAACTCATAAAAATAAAAACTTCTTCTTCTATCGGGTGAAAGAAACACCAATATAATAACAATTGTACTTTTCTAGAAAATACCCTGACACGCTGCATATTACCTCATTCTGCGTGCAAGCCTTTGAACTTGTATGCCTCTCGATATTTATTACAATAATAAGACATTAAATCTGCCTTATGCTATTGCAGCAGCGTAAAAATGACGGAGAACGTTTCGGTACATTCTTTCTGTGCATTCATTAATTATTACTTAACAGTATAAGTTGCCTTATCGATTATTCAATTTAGCGAGATGTCTACAAAAAACACGACAAAGCTTTTTGAGCTTTGAGGAAATCATTTCTAAAATTTTATTTTGCAAAACGTTGTAGCCCCAAGGGCATTTTCAAGCACAAATTTCATATTAAATTTTTAATAATTCAGAGGGTTATTTGATAGGAACTAAAATTGAACGACCTGAAATTGATGACACTTTTCATTAATATGCCTAAACACTGCAATGGCGATTCACATTGTTTTCACCTAAAAATAAGTTTAGCATATTTATCGTGATTTGATCTCTCTTTCAGTTGCATTTTTATAATTGAGATCACAAATTGTTCGTAGGTTATCAGGCTGTCTACTGGATGTATTTATAAGAAGATCCATATTCAGGTTTTTGCATTATACTTTCAAAACCAATGTAAGGTTTTTTTTGGGACACCCGGTATAAAAAATTAATAATTCCTGTCTGAGGGTAATGTGCTTGCAAACTTTAACATGTTTCATTTGATTAAAGAAGGTCGTACATTTCAGGCTTAGCAGGGATGTTGAATACTTATTTTATGTCACAAAGAAATTCATTCAGTTCATAGATGTTTACTGAGTTTATAGATGTTTACAGAGTTTTTCAGAAGTTTATTCAGTTGATAGAGGTTTATTCAATTTAGAAGTTTATTTGTTTAAATAAAGAAATATTTTTGACAAAAATAATTTGTTCAGTTTCACATACCTTTCAGAACCATCCAAGTATTCATTTTCATACGACTCAAACAATTCTGTTGCATTGACTGTAACACTGATAGAACCCTAAACAATGTAACAAAACATAGATAAGTACATAAACTGGGTTTCCCAACAAAAAGTTATTCAGCCTTTGTTGAAAATAGACTAAAAATGATTTTACGAACAGGCATAATAGTTACCGGTTTAAACCAATTAAAAAACCGGTTTAAATTCTGATATATATAAATTTTCAAAGATTTACATCGAGTTACATGTTATATCTTCATCAAGAGGGTTGGTGATCAAATCTCTTTTATATCACATATAATATATCACATATATAGTCTACCTTCGGATTAGTTCTTGCCAGCAACCTTCGTTCTTCTTGCTCTTCTTTCAGTCTGTCATATTCTTCTTTGATCTGATATAAAAGGAACAAAGTAATACAATAGTAATAAATAGAAAAAATAAAAAAAAAACGCACAAAGAAAGAAGGTAACAATATGAAGCAAATCTATCAAAATATAGCAAATATATAGAAAATCTAAATTCCTTTTCAATTCAAGGATCAAGCATCTACCCAAAAATATATAGAAAAAGTCTGTTGGAGACACACAAACTAAAATGCTATAATTACATATATTACATATAAAGTAAAAGGTGAAATGACAGGACGGATCCAAATAGTCTTAATAAAACACCTTCAATGAAAAATACTTAAAATACTAGATGACGCAAAAAGGCTTTCCCTGACAGGTTATTATATAAAATCATGGGATTGGCCGATTGAAGCAATTCAAACATATTTTCAAAGCTAAAACATTACTTAGATGTTCCTTATTTTTGGATATTTTTCCGATATTGGTTCAATCTATTCAATCGGTCAATTGCCTGATTTTATATAACCTGTCTGAGGGAAACTCTTTTTTGGGTCACGCCATATATGTCTTATTATTATTGAAACTAGAATGTAATACCTCTTGTGGGGTTCTGTGCCTTTCTATAACCTATAATAAAGTAGTATATGTCTACACAAAGAAAGTAACAAGTTTGATATGTACAATCTATTAATAAATAGCATCTTAAAACCAGAACCTCCATTTAAACAGCCAAGGCAACACTGAGTTGTCGTGATTATTATCAAATTTAATTTTCTTTAAATTAGTTTAAAAATTAGATGTCAATAACTTTGAAATTTTTGCAAAACAAAGTGTCCCTCTCATGCGCACCATGTCTATGAAAAAAAGCCCAATATTTCAAAAAGAAACAATTGTAAGGGCAACAAATGAGCTCTGTATTTCCAAGAATTTTGTTCGTGTTTTATTTCCATTTTCCGTTCAAATTTTTGAACATTAAATCCACAAAATTCAAGTGTTTTCAGTGTGCTGCCTAGGCTGTAGACTTACCCAAGTGCAAGTCTATTTATTTTCTAATCCTAGAAAGGAGCTGAAGGAACTGATAGAGTGTCATTGTGCATGAATAAATAAAAAGTAGCCACTGAAAAAATCTTTTCCAGGTAGCAAACATTCATTAAGCATGTATTTTCTGTGTTAGGAATGTTTTATATATGTTTAAAGCAAAATTTCAAACGGTATTTATGTCTGGATTTGTCAAGTGCTGAACAGCACCTGAACATTTACTTGATGACGCTTTAAACACTCAGAAATTTGATATATTCCCAGGTTTTCATGTAAGTAAAAAGGCAGGCTTTAAGAAAATTAAAGCTTTCATTTTATTCCCATTTCCATTTTTCTCATTCCATCTGTCCTACATACTTTTATTTTTTTATTTTATGTAGAACAGATAAAGCAAGAAAAAGTGAAAAAGTAGTAAAATTAATCAATACTTTTCTTGAAGACAGTGGTAAAAATACAGTAGCTTTGAGTAGAGTGCATGGCATACCACAACTTCACATTAAAAAGTGTGCTAATACAAGCAAGCCACCATTTCACAGGTCGGTATATATGCACATTGTCGAGATAATCACACACACCATCTCTATATTATGTGATGTTTGTGTGTTCTGTTTTCAAAAAGTTATCCATCTTATTGTGTGTTTCATTTTGATTAAAGTCTGCCCAATTTTATATTACTAAATCTATTAACTTACCAATAATTGAGTTGCATGGATGTAATGTGGAAAAGTTGTTAACTTGATTTTTACTTTATAATGTAAGAGAGAAAGAATGGAAAACCAAATCATCATAAATCAGACCAAAAGTTGTTCTCTGTTAGTTTGAAATCTAAAATCATTAACGAATATTGAAATCTTTAGTTTTGACTTCTTATTCCTGTAAAACCTTTATAAATCATTTCATACATCTTAATTTTATGTAATCTTTTTTATAATATTATATGTATTTTAAACTCTAATCGTTTGTTATTGTATGTTAATTTATTAATTTTAGATATGAACAATCTGTTAAAATGGACAAATTTTATATTTTTAGTTTATAATATATATATTTTTTTAGCAGCCCAAGCCAGATAGCCTCTGGTTTTTCTTGAGTCGTATAAAATGCATGCTTTTCCATTGATTGTAAAATGTATTCAATGAATAAATTGATATGATCTGATAAATGTATGTTTTAAAGTAAGTTAGAATACATACTTCCCAACCCGCTTTCAAACCTTTTTGGCCATAAATGTCATAAATCTTTCTTTTATCAGGGTCATTTAAGACTGAATAAAAAAAGAATAGAAGTCATCATTCAGAACAAGGCTATATTATTATAATGCATGCTGGTAGCAATATACCAAAATTATACCTGATGTTTCTGCACTGTATCACATTGTATTTAAAATTAGTCATAGTATATATTTCACTATAATATATTAGTAAATAAAACAGTATACAGTATATATTCAATCACAAACTGCATATAAAATACACATCAGCATAACAAAACATACTCTCAAACTGGGTGGTTACGAACAATTTATTTTATTTTAAATCTATTTCTAAATTATTCTCCAGTCAATAAAGTGACTACTACTTCTAGCAGACAGACTTGCTCTTTCCCAACTTTGTGTCTAACCTACACAACTGATTAAAATTGAAACTTTTTTGACTGTTTGCCCCTTACATATCCTTTCAATGCTTATTTATAGAGGAAGGGGGGCATAACAAAATAAAATTTTCAAATAAACATGTGACAAAGAAGTGTGGCTAACATTTTTGACAATTCTCGAATTAAAACTTTTACTTAATTAATGGAAAAAGTAAAATAAAAAACAGAGGATATTTTCCTATAAATATATTATCCTTGCCTTCATAAGCTTGTCCAACTTTGCTGAAGAATTGCTCTGCAACCTACAGCAAAATAAAGTTTATAAGTTTAAAATTGACATTGCCTTCTTTCTTTATTGGTATTGCTATGTTTGCAACGTGTTGGTAAATGTAAAAAAAGTCTTCAAGCAACTTTTAATTATCTAGTTAACAGAAAAGCATCACAGACCAATTGGTCTTTAATCTTCTTAAATTTTTATAAATAATTTTCCAAAATTAAAACTACTTTCTAGGTTTCTTTCTAGTTATTGCACGCATACAGGGGCGGCTGGGACCCAAAGTTATTTGCTATTAGAATGAAAATTTTTAGGACCACGCCCTTTATTTTGCATGGAAACGCCCTTTTTAAGAAGAAAGCGGCCTATTTGAGAAACTCTGCAACAACATAAATACAGCAAAATGCTTCAATATTAACGAATCTATTTAAGCAAAAACATTCAATCCATCAGTTATTTCCGTGAAAATCTTTCCAAACGACGTTGATTATACAATCGGAAACGTGTGACAACGTTTAACTGGAAATCTGTTTGCTGGGCAAGTCATCGCAATGTCTTGTGTTCGACTTGTAAGAACACCAACATCTCCTTTCTTTCTTGAAGCATTTTAGATCTTGCAGGCGACACCACTCTCTTCAATCGACTGAAAACTCGCTCACAATGAACGCTTGTCAGTGGTGTCAGTATGAGCATTCGTGCATAGCGTGTGGCATTATTATTGTGCTGGGTAATTTGTCTTTGCCGTTCTTCGTCCAGGGCACATGCGACATCAACGTTTCCTAGTATATTATAACTGATGTGGTTGCTGATGTGGATCTTCGAGGCTTGATGTCGGACGGCTATATTCCACAGGTTAGATCCAGAAGACTGAAATCCCGAACGAAAGATACCTTTTTCATCTGCAAAAATGAAAATTAGATTAAAGTCACACACTGGCAGTACAGAAATTTATCACCCTATGAAAGTATGATTGGTCGAGAAGCGGGCAAAATTTCCCGTATTGACCGTCGTCATTGGAGACCAAATAAATATCACGCCAGAGGTGGAAAGTATTAACCAAGCTTGCGAGGAAAGAATGCCCCGATCACAAGGACAAAAAAATAATTTTATATCGAAACAATGTGAAAAATCACATTCATTGACCTTACTAAATATTTTCTTACCATAATATTCTTGCAATCAATTCACAAAATAAACAATCATTCTTAATAAATTTCCATAATTTTATGGAACAATTTTATTATTATTTCCAAAGAGAACGAAAATCTGCGACGACTTTGGAAATAAATCGAACTCCCCTCATCAAATTCAAACCTCATCAAAATAATGTATTTTCAAAAATTTGTTTAATTTTAGTTAGCAAATTCATTTTTATGACGAATCATTCGTTACTTGATTGAATTTTTGTTTCTTATTTTGGAACGTAGTTTTAGTAACCTCATCCATTATCAAAAATATAATTAAAGTCTGTTTCAAGACACGGGAAAATCTTAGCTAGTTGGCATTTTCAAAGTTTCATTCCTAAAAATATCGTACACACTATACAATTTTTGTTTTCTAGGTGAAAACTCTAAAAATTAGTTAGTTCTAAAACATTTCGTGCGTATTTTAAAAGAGTGAAAACTCCCTGCAAGTACCCACAATCGGCCTTGGTTCTCCAGTTTGTAGATCTCGTGACAACAGACAAGGTCAAAAATATGCCCGCGGCTCTGAGCTCCTTGCCCTGGCCTTTAATATTTTATGCTATTAGGAGTGAGGTTCCTAATAGCAAAAAAAGCGTTTGTTGGCCTGAGGCCTGAATACCACATCACTGCTTGAAAGAACGAGAAACGTAGCTTCCGAACTGTTCACTTTTTCGTTGACGTTAATAGGAAAAGTAGAAAATAATTACTTTGAGTAAATTACAATTATTAACTGGTATTAACTTAACTGAATTTTGAAAATAAAACACTTTGGCAATTTATAGAAATTAAATGTTAGGTTATAATATGCTGTATTTATTTCAAAGATACTTACTTTGGACAGGTCTCCCACCAACAAGCATTGCCAGCAAAAATAAGTATTTTTATCTTCGTCTCCACACACCCAAGAAAAATTCTCATACACTACTTCTGACGATCGATTTTTTAGAGTAACTCTCGGACAAGGTCTTCCATCTGCTTTAAAACGTAGTCGTTGTTCATGAGTTAATTGTCGTTGAGAAGAGAGTAAAAGAAATATTTCTGTTACATGTGAACGAGAACGAGCATCAACAAGACGATTCATTTTTAAAGCTTAAATCCGTGAGTTAAACGTGTAGCTCAAATGATACGAAAGTTGCTATTAGAATTGGCCAAACGAATAGCATGGCTGCTTAATTATGGTCTTTCACAATGTATGACTAAGAGATTTGACGTCACGGAAAGTATCTGAAACAAAGGTTTTTTGCGGCTTGCTATTAGTTAACATAAAACTAATAGCAAGATTTTTGGGCAGTGGCTGTGACTAGTCAATAGTATTTCCTTGTGGAAAATCAAAAGGCTTGGATGAATAGTCGTCATCAGGTCATTAACAGATTAGCGGGGATTGTTCTTTAACAATTGCAGTTGAATAGGAAAATACCAATTCAATCTCAGTTAAACGCATAGAGTAAAAACCGGACTCAATGAAAAATAATCATTCGGATTTTAAGAAGTTGTATATTTTTCGGTCATAAAACATGAAACATAGGGAAATTTCTCTGAAAGAAACTGCTATTAGACTAATAACGCTAACACCGCTCTCAGCCGCCCCTGCGCGTAACAATATCAAACTTTTATTTTGGAATATCTTCCTGTGAGCTGCAGTTGTTTAGCTTTCAAAATTCAAATTGAGACTACGTCTTGAGGCCTCTTGATTTTCAAGCTTCCAAGTCAGTTTGCCGAAGTGGCCGTTTTTGACGTTTTACTTTTTTAGATTAAAACTACCTTGTTTTAATCCATGTGTGCTCTAACAGGATTGTTAACAATTTATTTATTTTCCAAATTTTTCTTTTGGAAAGTTTTTTCGGGCTTCCGCTGAACAAAATAATTTTCTGTTAATAATCAATTCTGCCAGGCCCAAATGTTTCTTTTCTAATCAGCAAAATGTTGTAAAATGTTTACTAATCATAGCCACAGAAGAAGCAAAAACCAGCAATTTAATTTCAAAGATAAAAATATAGCAAGATATGGGGCCTTTTTTAAGCTGGATATGGGATTCTATTAAGAAACTGTTACGAAATTTTCAACACGCAAATTGGAAATTTTTCTAGAAACGGCGGTAATAAATTACGTTCTTAGTTTGTTATAAAAAAAACACCATGTTCACCGGGTATTGACGTCAGGGGTTGAAATTCTTTGACAAATAAAAGCATTTTCTTAAATGATATTTTTAAGTTTTCTAGTATGTGCTTGATTTTCTTATTCTTTTGTTTTTATGTATTTTTGCTTTTTATCCGTAAAATGTTTACCTCAATTCCTATCAATAGCGTATATTGAAAAAAATTCTCATCTTCATGCCTGAGGCTTGCATCGGCAATGCGCTTTTTTACGAGACACATGCTGGGTTCATTATTTTCTTGTAACCACTTGCTCGTAACCAAAATATTTCAAATGCTTAGGCTTATTTAGTTTAAATGCTTGAATTTTTGTGTTTGACTGGAGGAACCAAGTGTCCGATTTTGTGCTTTTTACGACTTATACTTTCATATTCACACTCGTAGCCTCATATTATTTGTTATATTTTTTAATTAGCTTGAAACTAAAGTACTGACTTTTTGTTTCCCCCATGACTATGAAATTACACGCAATGTCTTTCTCATTCATATTGAAAAGTATGGTGCCACAGTGCCATGGTGAACTGAATAAGTTTATCAAAATCCTTGTACTGGTAATGGCCCCCAAAACCATTGATCGATATAAAATAAAAAAATTCAAAATTGGATCAACCACATTTTGCAGGTTTTCCTTGTGGTGCGGGGTTATAAAATCAACAAAATTTGACTGAAATGTTGCGTTTCCGTGATTTCGCGTAGTCTGATTGGCTAATTCGGCGACGTGTTTCAATCAGCGTTAACCAATCAATGATTTGGAACCTATGCTATGCAAAACCAAATTTTTGGGTAAACGTACCAAATCCATGCCGTGCAAAAAAGATTTTGCTAGTGTAAATGGGGGTTTAAAGTAATCGCAATATGATTTCATCATATACTAAATGTTTGACCTTCGGTCCTCATATTTATTGCCATTTATGAATTGTAGCCTCAAGAATATCGACTTTACAGCACTGCAAATGTAACTCTTGAGAGTCTATTGACTACTTTAATAAATTGCATTGGTACTAACAAAACAACAGACCAGATACTATCAACAGGTCTCCCAACAGACCAGATACTATCAACAGGTCTCTAAAACAACTTCTTTTACACAAGTAATCTTTTATTTTGCTATTCACACCATCAAGAGGAACATAATTAAACGCAACGTTTTATGAACTTATTTACATTGATTGTTTTATCATTTTTACACATCAAGTTTCACAGTAATCCCCAGCATATGGTATGTGCGATAGGAAGTCATCCCTCACTGTCGCATTCTTACAATGTACCTAAGGTATTCAGGGGGTAAATATCATCTCCTTACATTATCCCTGACTAATTAAAATGTCGTCCCGAGTTCAAACTTCTTTACAATTAAATTAAATTGTTTTTCAATTCTTCAAGTTGGAAAAGAGAATTTAACTCTGATAAACTACTGACACAATGTCCCTCAGTTAACTGTAACTGGTATTTTATAACGGAGACAAAGTTTAAGACCCCGTCGAGACATAAAATTTTATATCTCGTTTAACTCCCAATTATTCAAAGAATAGTTTTATCCCACAAATATTCCAAGGAATAGTTTCGTAACACTAACCAACATACATTTGATTACACTGTTTGATTACATAGTTGTATTTCATAAACCGGCGATAACGGATTCATTCCACGAGTAACAATGTTAATATTATTTTCCCAATATAATCGTAGCTTGCCGGGACCTCCTCTCTCCGACAAATTTCGAACGAGATTTTAATTTTAATTCAATGGATTGCAACTGTTTGTCGTATCGCTGTTTATTTCTAACTCCAATCGCTTCAGCGCGTTGCTTCACAATGGTATATGCCTCATCCATCGCTCCTTTCCATTGCTTCGCATAACCGGTGTGGTTACCTTTTAGTGATGGTACATTCAGATTGAATAATGTATCGATTGGCAGAAGTGGTTGTCGTCCGAAAAGCAAAAGGAACGGCGATTATCCTGTCGTGTCATTACGCGTAAAATAGTATGCGTTTACAACCTTGTTCAAGTGTTGATGCCAGCGAACTTTATAAGACTCTCGAAGAGTTCGAAGCATTGACAATAATGTTCTATCAAATCGTTCGACCTGTCTATTCCCTTGTGGGTGGTATGGGTTTTTCCGCAAGTATTTTATATTGCACAGTGTTTGTAAGTTATCGAACAATTTGTTTTCAAATTCACCCCCTTCGTTGTTTTTTTTTCTCACTGGAAAACCGAATCTTAAGATAAATTCATTGTATAACTTTTCGATTTATTTCGAGTGGCATAAACTTGTAAAAAGCGTGTGAAATTGTCCATAATTACGAGTATATATTCTTAACCTCCTTGGCTACGCTTGAGATGAACGAAGTCGATCGAAACTAGTTCGAATGGAAATGTTGTATTGATTGGTTGTAGTGGAGCTTTTGCTTGTACTAGAGGTCATTTTTGACGAACACAACTACACACTTTTTGAATGAAAATTCCTATTTTTCCGAATGCGGATGGTAGTTCTTCTCTGCTGGATTTAATGTCCGAGATCCATATCCAATAACTTTTAAAATACATTCTTGTTCTTGATGAAGCGTCTGTGCGAAGAATAAATGGGTCATTAGAATAAGGGCAAGCTATTCTCGGAAGAGATTTCAATTGTTTAATGAGGTCATCCAAAATTGTTTTATGTTCCTCAGTCCAACATATAGTTCGATTTGAGAATAACTGACTTGGTGACTTCTTTTTTTAAGACTTCCAATTTTTTTAGATCCGACAGTTAAAAGAGCGTAGATAGATAGGTTTTGCAACGCGCGAGAAATCCTTTATATATCTTCTATAATATCCCAAAAGGCCTATTAGCTTTCTCACGTTTCCTGCAGTTTTAGGTGTCGATTTTTGCAAGTGTAAAATGGGTTGATACTGTCTAAGTCGAGTTTTATCCTTCTGATGAAACAATCCAACTAGAAATGTTCTCAAGTGTTCTCGCAGACGACGAAGAATTTTTCGAAGATTTTCAAGGTGGCTTTTGAGGGTGCGACTAAAAACACGATGATGTCATCAAGGTACGGGACGCAAATTTGAGCTCTCAGACAAACTTCCATAAACCGCTAAAATGCGCCGGCGCATTGCGAAGACCGAATGGAACACGAAGCCATTCGTAAAGACCTCACGGAGCTATAAAAGCAGTAAGATGTCGGCTGCTCTCACCAACAAAACATTGATGATAATATTTGCCCTGATCAAGCACGGAAAACCATTCGTTACCTCCTAAATTGTCTAGTGTTTATCTGGATTCGGGGAATTCGGTGGCGGTCTGGTGTGATCTTTTGGTTCAATGCTCTAAAATCAACACAAAGGCGCAAAAAACTGTCCTTTTTACGCTTTACGCACACAGACCACAGGAGAACTGTAGGGTGAGCTTGATTTTCGAATAAATTTACGATTAAGGAGATCTTCGATGCTTTCATTTCTGGGTAAAACGGCCTAGGAACAGCAACATAGTTCTTTTGAACTGGCACTTGATCCGTTAATTTGATATCTAAACGTAAATCAGGGAGATTTTATTTTCCCATAATTTGACATCAACGGTAACAACCGATTGAACTAACTGTATTTGTCCAATAAAGGTCCGTTTTGGTAAAACGAGATCATGTTTTGTAAGATTTTCAATATCAAAATCAACTTTGCTGGATTTTCCGGGTTTAACAGTTAAAAGGAGTTCATTAATTGATAGTCCATTAATTCATAAATTAATATTATCTATTGGCTCATAAATTACAGGAGTACCAGTTTCAATCGGACCATAATTTAGTCTGCAAGAAGCCTTCAAAATTTGTCCTTTCGTAATGATATGATCACTTTTGGCAGTTTTTACAGCACACAGTTCTGTAACATCATCGTGAGATATGAGGTCAACCAAATCATTTACAGAAGAATAAGACAAAGTATTAAAAACACTTGATAATTCTTGCCCTGTTTTTTTATTATTAATACACACTTCGATAACATTGTAGCCAATCAGTCAGAGACCAATAGTTTCTTGGGTGAGGACAAAAGGAACTGAAATAAAGTCACAGTCAATTTTGGGCTGAAAACTGAATTCTACTTATCCCCTTGTATGGTATTGTTTCGCCATTTACGTCAATTACGGTTAAATCACAATTGATTAATTCAGAAATATCACTCAGTTTTGTTGCTGAAAAATGAAGTCTTCTTAAATGATCGAGACCTTGTCACCAGTTTTCCATAAAGCCTCTCCTCTTTTCCATTTAAAAAAACCGTTAATGGTACAGCGTTTTCCAACTAATTTAGCGATGTTAGTTACTTGTCTCGGTGTGAGATGGCTAACGAAACGGTGATCGGGCTGTTCACTTTTCACTGAAGTTTTGGAAAATGTCTAAAGAGCATTTAATGTACTTCGTGATTTTCCCAGTGACGTGTTTGACATAATTTACAATAATAATGTGCTACTTTACATCCAGTACAACGCCAATTTTGCATGTTTTTTAGTTCATTGCCACAAAAATTACAAGTATGGGACTTTGAGTCAATTACAATTACACCTCATCCTCCCTGGAATAACCGTCTCCCGTTTCCAAGTTGGTTTTGGCCTTGCTTGGGAAAATGAACTCGAAAATGCTCTGAGCTTCCATATTTAAAACAGTGGTTACATGTAGCTCCTCCACCATGACCAAAACAGTGGTTACCTGGGCAATCCTTGCAACTGCGAGGGTGGTTCCCATAGTTACGATTATTGTAACGACTTTGAATATGCCCTTGATTATTGTTTTGAAATCTAGGGGCTGTGCTAGAAACTGAACGATTTCCCTCAAAATTACGTTTTAGTTCTTCAACACTTGTTTTCAGTGCTGTCTGTTGGGAAAAAAGTTGGTTTCATTCGTTTGCATTTTTCCCTTCCCCTTTTGGGGACAGAGGGAGTGCAGGGGGTGAATCACTTGGGTTTACGTTGGCAGCATTTGCCTTTGCAGCAGTGCGTTGGCGATCCGGCGCAAAAAAGGTTTTGCATTTCGCTCTGCCTGATTCGTCGCAAGTTTGTTTAAATTCCACCTTCTTCAAAAGCGTGTTCTGCACCAGCTGGGTACTGTATTGACCTCCTCTTGAGTCGCGAAAAAACTCTTGTTGCGGGCATCCAAAGCTTTCAACAAAACTGTTGTGTTGTCTCTTTCGTTTCCTGTGATGTCGTCACCAGAGCTTGATATGAATCCGATGCTGTTTTCTTTGGAAAAAAATAAATGCAATATGCAACGCAGCTTGTCTAGGGAGCGGTCTTGCAAAGTTAAAACATAACTTCGCAAGCTGCTGTGTTTGATATGGCTTTTATCGCAGCATCAGTAATCTCTCTGTGTTTGTACCCTTTTTCTAAACCGGAATCTATCTGATCAACTAAAGATAAGTAGGTCAACTTACCACGGGCCCCGGGGCATGGCTCGTGAAATGGGCCCTGGAGTGGGAGAAGGCCGGGGCTCGGGGGCAAGGCTTATGAAATGGATCACGCCCTTTTTCGTCAGAATTTTTTGGGCCACACCCTTTTTCTTCCCGAAAACGCCCCTGTTTGGGGAAACGCCCTTCTCTAATTTGAGCATTTATACTAGCCTACAAGTTCTAGCCTACCAGTTCTCTGAAAATATCCTTGTTCAAGACAACGGTTTTAACAGAAGGACAAATATTCCACTATTGAATCATAAATAGTTACCATAAAGTAAGCCTTACTTTTTTCATTGTCATTCATTACAAAAAGTTAAATCGTTTAGTTCAGCTTCACTTCTGCTTCATTAAGAAGAAATTCAATAAATGTTAAAATAAAGCTTTGTGGGACTTTTTTAGTGCAAATGCCTTAATAATGTCACTAAAGTCCACTTTCTTCGCAAAATCGCTTTCTATGCTCAATACGGCCAAATCATTTAGCCTTTCCTTGGCCATAGTACTTCGCAAAAGCATTTAATCAATTTTAGCTTGCTGAAAGATTGTTCTGCCAAAGCTACTGCAACAGGCATTGTGAAGAAGATCCTCAAAGCAACAGATACATTTTTGAAAATTTAATCCAGTTTGAATATTGTTATACTATAGGAATAAAGCATACATATAGGTATTCAGGGGGTAAATTTCATTTCCTTACACAGACAGGGATGTTTTTTAGGAACCCGATATAATTTGAGAGCAGTTAAGCACGAGCCACCATAAACCTTATCGCAGCAAAGTCGGAGTTGCCGAGTTGACTTCATCCCCGGGGAGTGGGGGGAGGGGTGGTTTCAATTCGCCCCTTCTCGCGTAAACAACGCAAGAGCTTTGACCCGATACCGAGATGAAACTCACCCCGGGCTGAACTCAACTCAGTAACAAAACCCGGGTTGAGATATGTAAAGGGCCCTTAACTGTGTCTTGCATTGAATAGATTACTTCGTTTACACTACCCTTTCATTAATTACCATTTTAAATACATTCAATACCCAGGTTGGAATGAAAATAATAGCACAATATGGGTTACTTCATTTACACTACTGTTAATCACCTTTTATTAAGAACTATCTCAAATACATACCGCAACTAGGTCAGACATCTTTGAGACTACAAATCTAAAATGGTGCTCAAAACGAAGTCCGAAGAGCAAACTTGGAATTTGGGATATCAACCAGTCATCTGCGACCACTTTTATCTGTCTAAAATTGGAAATTAAAATTTTCCCCACTCTTAAGCTTTCAAAGTTAATTTAAAGGAACTCCATTCATTTCCAGCCCACGTTTTTGCATTGGAGCAACCTCTTTCTATAACGACTTAAGAGCTTGATCAATGAATCTTTTCAAATTTAAACTCTTAAGTTGCCAATGACGGCTGGTTGTATTTTAATGTCAAAACATGAACTGGAAATAAATGAGGTTTCTTCAAATTAGCTTCATAGTTCACGGATTAGAGTAATTGTAATTTCTAGTTTAGGGCAAGTAAACCTGGTTAAAGATAACCAGATGAAGTCTACGTTTGCCTTTTGGACATTGTTTTTTTTGGGTCACACAATGGTAATCAAATTAATTTGTAGAGTCATCTATACTCACACTATTGGTTTAATTGTTTATTATTGCTGATATTTGACACTGTACGCTTATTTTTCTAATTAGACTACAGTCCATTGATTATTTTAAAGAGCGGCAACGACGTATTGCATCTCTAAACTCAGGCATTCTCAACGCATAAATCAAGGCGTTTATTCCAGAATTTGTCCATGCAAGAACTGCTGAGATCAAATGCGCCGATAAGCAATTGTTGCAGTAGCCAAGGCCTGTCAGCAAGTCAATGGTCGATTTTGGGATCCACATTAAAACGAAACATAAGCAAACGAGATTTGTTGCTGCGGCTCTTGCAAAATCTTTTCTTCGATGTTGGTTGACACTTGTAAACACTTTTGCTAGCGTTTTTAAGGACATTTTTGGCTTCCTTTTTTCCCCTAGGTCTCGTTTCGGGCCATCAATACCACATCGGAAGTCGCATTTTTGTCTTGTATGATTCTCCATTGTGTTTAATTTTTCTCTTTCTACGCTATACCGAGAAGCACGACTTTGCTTCTTTATTTTTGAATGATCATCATTGGGTTCTTTTTTCAAATTTGAAGCCAGGAAGATTTGGGAATGATCCTTTCCAGATTGGGCAGTTGGTTTCATATTTACGGATAGCTTTATTGTTTGCCTAACTCCCCTTTCAAAATAGTTTCCTTCATAGCGGACATCGACATTCTGCTCTTTAGATCCAGATGTAGTCATCACTTTCTTTACGTTTACTCCAGCACGTTTTGTTTTCGTCAATTCAAACATTTTTGTCGACTCGCACGCTTCTACATTTAATGAAAACCCGTTACGAGTCACAAGTTGGTTTTGAGATCTCTGTTTCATAAATTTATGAAAATCGCTAACATCTAATTCTGAAAAAAACCATTCTTTCTTTGACATGGCCGTAATTTTTTTCTTGTCATAGTGTTTACTTTTCATCACTTTGTGTTTAGAATTTCTCACGTTTTTTTTAGTGTGATCTCTCAAGATCTTTAACTCTTCATCTCCCTTATTTTTAGAAGAACATGCGTGGAATTTAGTTTCACATGGGATCAATTTCTCGGCTCGTTGAATACTGTGCACATCATTATCTGTAAAACTAAAACATTCTTCATTATTACTTTTGATGTTAATATTTTCATTGAAATTCGGGAATTCTTCGGTTGTGCTGTTTACAATTGGTTGGAGCAGATATCTTCGTTTGTGATCAAATTTAACTTTCTCTGAAACATGGAATACCTGAGTGTTATGAATAAGATTTGGAGTTTCCAAATCCCTATCAAATGTTTGTGTAGCTTTTTTTGATGTCGATGTGCCTTCATGCACTGTCGCTATGTTTTCCTTGCATTCCTCGAGACAGTTTTTTGAATGGCTTTGCTCATTCTCAACAGGAGCGTGTTTATCAAATAAACAACTCGTTACAGACATGATCCCATTTCGCAATTTTGGTGTTGTATTAAACGGGCGTATTTTTCGTAAGTGTTTTCTTACAACCAAGTAAACCTTTAGTTGCATGCTGATCATTATTCCACAAACGACGTAAAATGCGACTGAAATTACAAGCAGAAACCATGTATCGACATGTTTTACAATGTCACATTGTTTTGAGTTTTCGTTTGGTTTTTCAGCAAAGAAAAAGGCGAGCAACATAGCAAATGATAGAGTCCATGTACTTGAAACTGATATTAATACAACTGAGGTTTTGACAACAAGGTGGTAATGCAACGGCCGAAATATTGCTACCCACCGCTCGGCAGAAACAGAAACTAAGTTGAATAGTGATGCATGCATTGTTAATATTTCAAAAGACATTGCCGCACGGCAAAGAGTTGTGTTTTCAGGCTTGTACACTGATGCAGTTGCAATTGGTACCCAAAAGACACCAACGAGAATGTCGGCAACTGCTAGCCCAGCAAGTGGCACATTTCGCAATGTCTGCAGTCGCCTTAATCGGCAGATTAAAGTCAAGACAACTAAATTCGTAAACAGGACAAAAATTGAAACAGGTACTGCTACGTAAATTAGCATGTTTGTATATCTTTGTATGATTTTACCTATTTTAGTTGACTTGTTACAGGAGAAATATCAGTTGAACGCGCATCGACATCGGCTTGTTTGCTTGTCCATCCATTAAGGTGGCGAAACTGTTCGTCACATTGTAATTTAAAATATTCCAAGACTCGTTTCCGGACCTTTCCTGTTTTTGAATGGAATAATTAATTGGCTTCAGAGATTTTGCAATCTTGTCATAATACAATAACACTACTTATTTTTATAAACTACTACTCTTCTCTACTTTATGTTAGGCTGTTTTCTGTAATAAACATGCCTGTACTTCCTGTAAGGTAGATTCAAAGAATGTGACAATTCATTTCACGTGTCGAGGTTTAGTGAAGCATTATTGCGTCACTAGTTAAATCGTATCTTGGACCGCAATGCTTCAGAAAGGCCCAACGTTTTCAAGATAAACTCTTCGTTAAATTGTGTCCATTGTGTTTTATTAGCAATTAAATCAAAGTAAGATAGATTGTGCGTTTTGAGGTCTTTCAAAAGCAAATATGTTTAAGAACATTCACATATGACTCAGGAAAACGTTGATAAGCTTATCTTGACTGGTTTTTAGTGCCAGCAGTACTGAAAACCTTAATCTTATTATCCTAGAAAATGTATGGAAATTTTTTAAAAGATGATAGAGTTCTGAATTTGTTGATGAAATCGTTTTTACTTTCAGGTTGTGACCAGTTGTTCCTCTAACATATCTCTGCTTTGTCTTTTCCAATGAAGAAGGGCTTTCCAATGTTTTTAACGTTATTAACGTTGTTAACACATTCGTACTGATCTGATGTTGAAATTGTGCCTGACAAGGTCAATGGCAGGTCAACTCAGTACTCGTGCTTGTTTAAATCGTTCAATGTCAGTCCAACGTAGTTCTTGTGCTTGTTTACAGGGTTTAGTGGCAGGTCATCTCCGTTATCGTGTTGCTTACGACATAATCAAAAGTCTTCTTCAAATTACCAAAGAGTTATTTTTCCATTTTATCATGTTGCATCAATGTGTTCATCGACATAGAACTAATTCTGCACATCACGCAACCGTGTAGTCCAGATTCGAAAGCTTTAGTAGCCAGTTTCAAGCTTCGCATTCATTGGATACTGCCAGTTAGATATTGGGGGTGTTAACGTGAAATATTTATGTCTTCCTTACCAAGGATTACGATTCTGGGAGTTACTCAAATGCTGTATGACGTTAGTTTTCAGCAACAAAAATTGAGATAACAAACCAACGGATTTGTGAACTCATATTTTATAAACCCGACCAGATAAAAGATCTCTGAATTCCGACCAGTGACAGTTTTAAACTGTTCAAATCCCAAATGCCTTGTTGCACCAGCTGTTTCTCTAAATTAAATTAAATTTCCTTCCAATCTATTCTGTGGTTTCCAAGTTTAAACCACAAGTCCAACAAAAATTGATGTGTCGATAATCCTTGTGGCTCCTAGTAATATTGAATCATCAAATAATTTTTAAGACCATTTTTGAGGGGCGACATAAAACTGCAATTAATGACGATAAACGAAAACAGCGATCAATTTGAATTATTTTACATATATAATTGTCTGTATTCCACTTATTAAAACAGAACATGTGTTAGGTTTCTCCCTTAAACATGCAACAACACTAATGTGTTACATTAGATTACGATCACTTTTGGAGTTCTTTTAGGAAGGTGATCATTGCTCTGGAGAAATCGAATTGATACGAAGATCATCTCTTTTATTTGCAGTGGGTTACTTGCGGTCTGCAACCCGCTTTATCAAAGCAGAATAGTTTTTTTTTATTACAATTAAGATGTTTTAGGATGAACTTCATTTTATCTAATTTTTCTTCAAGAAATTTTGTTTCTTTAGCAGTCATCATGAAGCAAAATACTTGTGTTCTTCCTTTTAACCAAATGCCTTCTAAGCATGATCAATAAATTAATAAAATAGTATCAATAAGTTAAATCGTAGATTAGAAGAAATTTAAAATAAATTTATGTATAAAATATTTATAACTGCTTATGTTATATCTAGTCCATGAGCCGAGGGCACTTGTCACTACCACTTGGGGGAAATAACTTTGATAGTGATTTTCGTTAAGAGTATGGCCCCAATAGTCAGAAATTTTGCATGAAAGACATTTTTAAAATAAATTTATGTATAAAATATTTATAACTGCTTATGTTATTTCTAGTCCATGAGCCGAGGGCACTTGTCACTACCACTTGGGGGAAATAACTTTGATAATGATTTTCTTTAAGAGTATGACCCCAATAGTCAGAAATTTTGCATGATAGACATTTTTAAAATGGGGCATGTAGAGATGACCTGGGGTCAAACATTGAAAAATTCAGTACTGAGCCTTCATAGAAAACAAAGCTCCGTCGAACGTTTCACTTAATAGATAACAAAATCAACTTAATATCAAAAGAAAGAACTTTTGCCACTTTTGGTCTTGCAAATGTGAGAAATTGTTTGAAAAATGCTGATAATTCTCCCATATCTACCAAAAAGGGAA
>JAYJMH010014632.1:0-21816 GCA_036873815.1 Phacellophora camtschatica
TTTATTTTTCTATATATACAAACAACGTCTTTCATTTCATTTAGCTTGAAAATGATGTTAAGATGACATCGAAACGTTGCTCATTATTATCGTTAATATTTATAATGAAATGCTACTCACCAAGTATTATAAAGTAAAAACCCTCATATAAGAACCTTTACCCAAACATTTATGAAAAATAGTGTAATTTTGAAGAGACTAGAAGGGAAGATTTTAAAAGTCAATGCGAGTTGAAATTATTTAGATTCTGCACCTTGCCATTAGACTGACCGCCTTCATTTGAGCATTTTGACCACCTTCAACACATAAGGTTCTTATATGCTGGCTTTAACTGTACTGCAAGGCCTCCCATTAAGAAAACTGATCATGCGGGGCCTTACTGCACTGATTAACACAAGTATATTGGACTAACATGGAGATTTGGATAAGACTACGTTTATATTTATTAATGGTAAACCTTTCATTGTTATTTTTGGGTTTATAACCCAGTCGTGGTAGGCGCATAGCTAACTTAACGTACTTAGCTCTGTTTACAAGTTTAACGAAGCTGCAAATGTTTTTTTTCATCTTGAAATAGAAATTATCAGCTTTTGGCTTCTGGTTGTGGTTGTTAAGCCCTGACGATAAAATCTCTTTATTGCCGATCCATGTTTTGAAAACCGCTAATTGTAAATAGAATAACCTGATGCAATACAGAACTTTTACTGATATTAGATGAGGAACAATTTGGGATTTACGACAAACGAGGGATTTAAAATTCTTATCAGACAAATTATTTAGGTGTTTAGGAGTTTAGCGCGTGTGATTACCATTTCAGGTTGTTTTATATATGTATATTAGGTGGATCATTTCAGTGTCTAAAATGTGCTCTGTTCTGTGCGTATGAAAAGTTTACTCCTGATGTTGTGTTGGTTATATCAGAAAGAGAGAGACTTTAGTAAGGGCGCATGCTAAACTGATTAACTGAATTGTATTAGAATTTATTTATCACCAGATGAATAAAAATATCTAAAAGTTTTGGGCATTGCCCTTCATCAATAATGGATGAATGATAGAAGAAGGCGAGAGTTGTGTTATTTATCAACATTTTAAAACACAGTAGTATTCAGCTGGATATTCAGCATATGTTTCAAAATATCATAGTGGCTTAGGCTGTACAAACGTCAAGACTATTGAAACTAGGAAACAAAACACGTTATTTGTTAATTATTCAGTTTTCAGATGGACATCATTGCTAAAAATGATTACAAACTCGTGCATTTGAGATAAAAAAGAGTGAATGGAAGTAAGGATCAAGATATTCATGCACACATTTTCATGTAACACTTGTTTATTTTGTTATGGTTTTGAAATACGAAATGCTGAATTTAGTTGTTTTCTTATTCAGGCAACATTCTACAACCCGATGGTGAATCGAAGACCGAATCTTCAGCGACAAAAACAGCTGTTCCCCAAAGCTAAAGGTATGTTTTGAGTTCTGTGTTTTTGCAGCTGGGTTTATATGAGAATAGATTTAGAAAAATATTTAAATATCTTTTCATACAATTCGATGGCGTAGCCAGACCCAATTTGTTTTTTTTTTTGGGGGGGGGGGCTAGGAAATCAAACAAAACATGCTCCAGCCCTAGCCCTTAACGAACATTATCTCAGATTATTGGATGATATCTCAATCTCTAAGTTTGCTCTTCGTACGTAGTTTTGGGCACAATTTGTAGCCTGCAATAATAATAATATCCAACCCTGGAAGCGTTTGTTTGATCATCCGGTATACAACAAGGGAGAATTTTCTAATACAAATGATTTACATAAGAATACAATTCACGATGGACACGTACGTAATGTTTGACGATATCATTGGGGTGGGGGTGGCTGCGCTCTCTTGGCTCCCCTATTAGCTTCCCCAAAAGTATGATTTTGAATTAATCCTGTATTTGAAATGCATTCGATTGTAACATTTGACATCATATTTGACATTACGATTGTTGTATTTAACATCACTGAACATAATGTATTTGACAGTTTTTATCTCATTGTGTACGTTTTCATTGCCTGATTCTGGAAATTATTGTTTGTCAACCGATTTGAATTATGCTAGTTTACACTCTTTAACAACCGATGCTTATTTCTTCCATACATACAGTAACGCCCCGCAATTAAGAAACCGGTCTTTCAGATTGAGTTCTATTATTTACAAATATTTTCTGTTGTTTTCCTATTGTTCTTCTGAGAAATTGAGCCTAGAAGTGTTTTCTTAAATACTGTGCCTTACTGTATACTGGGTGGCCCTTAGTAAAGCTGCGTAAAGCTCCAACCTTTGTAAAGCTGCTATGGAGGAATGACAGTATTGTTTTTGCTCAACGTTGATGCAAGAGGCTTCTACTTCAAGTTGGAGACCTTGTTTGACAAAATCTACTAAAAAATCCCAGCTTTGCAACCATGGAAACATTTGTTTGGGCCCCTGTATATATATACATACTAAACATGCTACATATTTGTATGGTAAAATATTATTCTGGTAACAAGAGGAACCCCAGGGAAACAACATCAGGTTTTGTAGCAATAGTAAAATTGACACGCCAATTTCAAACCAATGAGCTACCGAAGACAAAGCGAATTCTCTCATGCAGAAAATCATGACAAACAAAGCCATGTTTTGATTTTCTGCTTGAAAGAATTCACTTTGTCTTGCATGGTCAATCGCTTTGAAATTGGCGTGTCGATTTCACTATTGTTACAAAATCTGCTCTTCTGAATCTTCAAAATCTGCTCTAAAAAGGGGAGCACTAAGCGCCCAGAGATCTATTTTGATGGCAAGTGCCCTTTCTTGGGAAAAGAATACGTTTGTAAACCCTGTAACAACTGTATTTTGCAATGCTAACGTCAACCCGAGTAATATTGATTATAATTTTATTCAGGAAAACATTTCCTACGAGCTGGGCAAATGAACACAAATATAGCGACATGGGCAAGATTATTGAAACAGCGAGCAGCTCCATCGACGGGCGCAGCAACAACATTCAGTCCCAATAACACATTATCAACAACTTCTGCAATCGACACAACGAACAGGGAGGTGACGTTGACCGGCTCTTTAGCGCGAAGTTCAGAAAATGAATCGTTTGGATCGGGGTCTTTTTCTCCTAAATCGATACGAAAATCATTACGAATTGACGAAGACCAAGAAAACAAATCTGGTAACGCGTCTCCTAGTCCTCAACCGCGGCCTAATTCACTCGATATTCAGGTTTGTTTATTGTTTTTGGCATTTTTATTTTTAATAATTTCAAATTTATTTTAAATTAACTTCTGAAAAATGTTTGTTCAGAAACAGTTGAGAACTTTCAAGAGAAGCTGGTCCATATTTTAGCTTTACAGACACGTGTTTTCATAGTTTTGAGAAAAGTTGAATCGAATAGATGTCAATTGGTGTTATTTTTGTATTTTCTATAACATGTGCTTTTATGGATGAGAAAACGTTGAAGAATTTTCGAAATTTCTCTCGTTCTTAAGTTATTTACAGGCGCGCACGGAATGACCTAACGAATTATGCGAGTAATTTTTAATCAAAGAAACACTATCAAACATAAGAGCCTCAATTTGAAATGAGTTGAAACGATTTATAGTTCTTTTATAATTTCAGTAGAACATTAGGGCTCGTTTACATCAGCCTCAAGCTGTTTCTCGCTTTAAAATGGCAAACAAATCGTATTCAATTTCAGTTGGTTTTTTGTTTGTTTTCTAATAATAACTCAGTCACTTTTGACGGATTTTTGTGGGAATTGGACTAAAAGTTAAGTTATTGATTAGGTTTAATCAAATAATAATGAGACCATTTTGTAAACTTTCTGTTATTTTTCAATAAACGGGAAACAGTTTTTTTTGGGACGCCCTGTATATAAATAAATGATAAATAAATAATTAGTTTGTTTTATTTTCTGGAAACATGTTTGTTTAAAGGCTACTGCGTTTTCGATTGCAATCAAGGCATCAACAAATTATTTCAAACTTTCTAATTTCTTTAATTTCACGTTGTAATTTTTTCCCTCTAGATTCCGAAAACGCAGGCTGTATCCCCAACGCCAGATCGTCGAAACGTTCCAGCGCCAGAAACTCCAACGATGTTACCCCCTCCTATACCCGCGCATGCGAGCAGAAAACCGCAATCGTCACCAAAATCGGAGCGGCGGTTAAAAGCAGAACAATCTAAAAAGGACAAGTAAGTTTTTGCTTATTATATCCATGTACTTGTGGTGTAATGCTGATAGGTTTAATTCCGTGTAGTTGACAAAGAAAGAGTTTTGTAAAACAAGACCCTGAACACAATGCTTTTTTCACTCTAAAGAATAGATTTCACGCCATTCAACGAAGCCAAGAAAACCACAATAAGCAAAACCGCAATGTTTTGCTTTCTGTGTTTATTTTGATTTGACTACGTGCACTCATGGGTGCGAAATCTATTCTTTCAATTCATGTGCATTGCATTGTTATGTGCAAGTTTTCTGACTGTTTTCTTATTCTTCAAAAATTATAATTATTTTCTATCTAAGATAAGTTAGCTTGTTTTTCTTCAGTGGCATTAGTTTCCTTCTTACGAGTTTTTCTTTTTTCAAGGTTCTTCATAATTGTGTGGTCATACCTTTTTCTAAGCCAAGGCTCGTAAGCTTTATGCATAAAAACTCGTGTAAGCATTTCATTTCCAATTAACAGGAAAATCTTTACCCACATTTCATTTCAAAATAGGTAGCACCATACAAACTAACTTAATTCAAAAGATATAAACTAAACGTCGAAATATTTTAAATTAATACGAAGTTCTGTCGACATACGTGTTCTGTGGAAATACGATGTTTTACGTTTCTCGTATGGCTCTTCATGGGTGAAACATTCAGCATTTTTTGACCTCATGCAGAAAATATTTAATTTTTTTCTTTTTCTCATTTTAGACGAAAATCTAAAGTTCAAATGTCTATGAAGGATTTTCGTTGTATCAGCGTTTTAGGCCGTGGTCATTTTGGAAAAGTACGTAAATTTGTTTTCATATAAGAATTTTATGATATTTAGAAAACATGTTCATTCAGCTTTGTTCCCAGATATATTCTCAGGGTGGATAGAAGCTCTTTAGATTCGATTCTTAATACTTGCTAAAAATATTAAGGAACTTGCCAGGCTAAGGATGAAAAACTTAACAAAAGAACGCGAAGTATAAAAAGCTTTTTATGATAACAACTGAACTTGTTGTACCACAATGGTAATAATGATGAATCTGAAATTTGTGGACTAATTTTTCAGAGAATAAACGGACATAAACCCAGCTCATCTAAAATTAACTTTAAATTCTATTCAAAATGTTCAATGATATTGGAGCTCTTTAATTTGATTGGATACCTATTTATAGATGCGGCTATTTACTGATTGGATACCTAAATAAGATCACTTGACAAGCTGATTAGCGATGTGAAGAAATAGACTTGACACCTTTGAATGCACTCAATCGAATCAAAACAAAAAGAGAAAGCAAATTGATATTGTTTTGTTCATTGTGATTTGCTTGGCTGGGTTGAAATGTGTGAGATCGATTATTTTAATGTTCAGCGCTAAATATTTTGTTTTTTCAAAATTCTCGCTCGCCGTAGCAATCCTTTGGGTTTTTTTATTACTGAGTTTTAGATTTTATTTTTATTTTTAGTTGTTAATTTTAATTCACAGCCCAGAGCAGTTAGGCGTCGCTTTTTCCGAATCGTTTTGATTGCATGATTTTTTCCGTATTTTTTATTTGTATTTAACGTGCATTCCATGAATATAATTGATTGATTAATTTCAATTTGCTTGATTTTTTCCTGTTTTAAAAACATTGCAGCTTTTTGTCTCTGACAGGTCTTATTAGCTGAATTTAAAAATACAAAAGAACTGTTTGCAATAAAAGCACTAAAGAAAGGAGATATCATTTCAAGGGATGAAGTTGAAAGGTTTGTTTTTTCTTCTTTATTTTTTATTTTTTATCTCGAGCTTGATTTTATTGTTTCATTTTTGCAGCTCACTGATTTATGTTATTTCTTTATTAGTACCTTTTGTTCATTTATGTTATACCGGGTGTCCCAACTAAGTTTATGGACGTTTGAAAAATCAGGAAAAATCGATTTTGTTTCTAGTATTAAAAATTATGTTTCTCAGCTACAACTTACTTACAGAAACCATCTCCATTTCGGTCACGTGAACGACTGATGACGCAATTACAGCTCCAAAAACCCTGATGTTGAGCCATACTCTTAAATCATTTTGTAATTCCAGCTAAAATACGTTTTTATGCTTTAATGTTGATCCCCACATGCATGGAAAGCTTTTAATATAGCTTTGCTTGCATTTCAATGGTACCGACAGTCTCAGTTTTCAAAAAGTTTTTTCACTGGCAAGAGAATGTTGTTTAATTTTTCAGACACGCTCTTGTTTTAATGCCGTTTAAATGTTGAATCAGAATGTGCGGTTAGAAATTTACAGGCTAAGTTTCAAACACCGATGCTCAATTGACTAACGGACAGTTACTTTCATGTTAGAATTTACTTTATTATTCTCTATTCATTTGGCATTCACACACGTAAACGCGATAAACTCGAAGCACCTCATTAGTACGATATAAAAAATACAACAATGCATTGTATGATGCATTGTTTATTACAATTCACCTTGATTCACTATTGATTTTACTGCAACTAACCACTCGAAGCACTTCTCTTAAACATGTTAACAGCTAGTATAACATAGTATTATTTTGCATAACAATACTGATCTTTGTAACAATACAAAAAGAGAATGAACAAAAAAATAGATTTAATCATTATTCAGAAACGTGTGGTAACATGCACCAAATTGGTAACAAAATCAAATTTTGTTGATTTTTTCAAACACCGATACTTTTCTGGAGACCCTGTATAAATATATATGTATATATATATATTCGTTTTCTTGTAAAATTTTGCTCATTATTGTTGGTGTCAGATTTCATTGAACACACTTTTTTAAAATATTAAACTTGATTTTTAAAAAGATGATTTTTAGAAAAGGGTTTGAGAAAATTGAAGAAACTTTAAGAAACAAATTTGAAAATTAGAAACATTATTAAATCATCTATACAGGATTAAATGATGTTCTTTTTGTTTTTAGTTTGATGTCAGAAAAACGAATATTTGAAGCAGCGAACTCGTCGAGACATCCTTTTTTAGTGAACTTATTTGCTTGTTTTCAAACTTCGGTGAGTTTAGTAGTTTTTACTTTTTCTTTGAATTTTTCCCCAGAGTAAGCATTGTTGTATAACCGTACATATTTCTGCTAATCAGGCAAATCCTATGCAAGTTTTATTTTGCAGGGGATAGCACATAAAAACTAACTTAATTTGTACGATAAACATGCGTTGAAATATCTGAAATTATTATAAATTTCTACCGGTAGTTACCTCCTGAAAATGGGACGTTTTACGTTGTTTGTCAGTGAGCCGTATGGTCGTTCCCGGGGTGAAACGGAGAAACTTCTTGCACCCCGATTGATTTCAAATAATTTAAAAGATGAACTTGCGTTGAGATTTCTGATTCAGTGCTATTCTATATAGGGGGGAGGCGGATTTTTTAAACAAAAGATTGGCAATTTGCGATTTGAAAGAATATATTTCACACTCTATGGACTGCACTCTATCAAATCAAAATAAACCCAGACAGCTAAATTCTATGATTTCGTTTATTACGATTTTCTTCGCTGTGTTAAAGATGTTAAATCTGTTCTTTACAGTGGCACTCATTGTCATGTTTGAAACCACAATCTTTTGTTTTACAAAACTCCCCCTGTTTGTTGGAGAAGTTTCGTAATTTTTATTCAAGTTCATAATGCCTCCAGGAATGTTTTAAAGAAAGAAATACTATTTTACTAAAATTCCTGAAATTCAAATATGAATTCAAAAATGTGGTGTTGTACTGTACGTTCTTTATCAAATGGTTACATGGCTTTTCAGCTTTTCTTTGATCAATCTTATTTTCATTTTTGTTTTAGGAGCATGTGTGTTTTATAATGGAATATGCGTCCGGGGGAGACTTGATGATGCACATACATGCTGATGTATTTTCTGAACCTAGGACTGTGTAAGTACAAAATACCAAACCTCGGGGAGGTTTTCATACACGTGTTTTTACGGCAAATATTTCTGTAAATTTTGATTGACAATGTTTTTTGGCTAATTCAAAGGAATGTAGGACAAAAATCATTTTAAAATTTTACGTATGATCACGTTTTTAAGTCATGCTATTACGATGACATGGTTTTTCGAAAAGCTCAATTGTCTTTCTTGGTTTTTCGAAAGACTCAAACATCTGTTTTGATCTTCAAATTCAAAATCAATACTCAGTCATGAACGCCAAAAAAAATTTCTTCTTGGATTTAAACGTTAAACTTCACTTTTAGCTTGATTACTTTATCAATTTTGAAATCATTTAACCATGATTTAACAAAGCATCGCAGTTTTTCAAATCTCACTCAAAGTTGATGCATGGCTTCAAAAAATACGTTTTACATAGATTTATCATGGATTTATAATTTATCATGAATTTCTATCCAAAGAAGGAATTGGGTTTAATTGATATCACGAAATCCGACTTGACATTAGTGTGACGTATGAACCGAGCCTCAGTATAACATTTGATCTATGATTTTTACCATATATATACATATATATATACAACTAAAGTGTTGTTTGTTTTTACTTTTAGGTTCTATGCTGGTTGTGTTGTTTTAGGTCTACAGTTTTTACATAATCACGATATAGTGTACAGGTATGGTATAAAATTGCATTTGATGTTTGAAATAGATCCCAATTTGTTCCTAACATAATTTGAAACATGCGGTATATTGCAAATGTGCTTTCGTTTTGAGTGAAAGCGACGAAGAGACAAACGACGAAGAAGAAATGCAAAATTATTTCTGTCATATCTGTAGTTAATAGAAAAGAAAACGTTTTTCATTCAAAGCAACTTCCACCAACGATACGATCTTGTATGCTGCATTTGCAAGGACGAATATAACATATAAATATACTTATAAATATACTATCTACGAGATTGGTTTTGTTTTTACTTTTCATTATTTAGGAAGGATGCTTTTAGCGAAACAGATTTAGATTGGATGCAGGATTAGACTTTCATTAATTATTTCATTAATTTATTTTTTTATTCAAAAAATTACTTTTATTAGTTAATTATTAATTTCTTGTTTTATTTTACTCCAGGGATTTGAAATTAGACAACCTTTTGCTAGACAACGAGGGATTCGTAAAAATTGCCGATTTTGGTTTATGTAAAGAAGGAATGGGTTATGGTCAACGCACAGGAACATTTTGCGGAACGCCAGAATTTTTAGCACCTGAGGTGAGGGAACTGAAGTTATTGCGTTGGAAGATATTTTTTTTTAGGTTTTTAATTACTAGCTGGGAACGGTGATTATTATAAACAGCTTTTAGCTTATTTTGCACAGTTTACGAGTAAATTGATTAATATATACTGTTTTTTCTGAACAGTTTAAAGAACTTTGCAAATCAAAAAAATTATAGTTTTACGTCCGGTTTTTAGTCCGGTTTTTATGCCGGTAAATCTTATGTTAGTTTTTACTTGCTTGGAGGTAGCACGTGCGAGGCTATGAAATCCAAGAAAATTTTACATCAGGCTGCGATAAGAGAACATCTTACATCATAGCAGCTATATCGTCATGGCGCATCACATGACTTGTTGGTAGTATGCGAACGCCACGATATTTTGAAGCTGAAAGGTTCACATTCATAAACACATTCTGAATGTTGTTTTTTATATGTGTTAGGCCAATATTAAGTGCACTTTTATAAAGAAATATATATATATATATATTTACTTGTGATTCTACTTTTCACGTAGGTTTTAACAGAGACATCGTATACTCGTGCTGTTGATTGGTGGGGTCTTGGTGTTCTTATTTTTGAAATGTTGGTTGGAGAGGTGAGTTATGAATGATTTTTAGTTATCTTCTTTTTCGCCTGATACTCTTCCGCTAAATATTCTTCACTTTTTTAATTTTCTTCCGTTATATTCTTCCTAATATTCCCGATTATTTACATTCCATCCAGGATTTATTATGCACATTCCATCCATGATTTCAAAAACTTTCGTACTGAAAAGTTTTGGGCAAATAACGTGGGACAAAATGTTTCGGGCACATTTAGCATATAGTCATAAATTTAGCGCATTTTTGAGAAACTTTAAAATTACAGCTAATCTACGAATAATTTGATTAATTTAAATATCTATATCTGCCAATAAGCCTAGTCAATACTTAGTTGATCAATGCTAATTAAATCTAAAAAGTTAATTACCTTTAATTAGATAAGCATTAATCATGTGCGTTAGAATTAGCCTCCATTTCTGTGCAACTTTCCCGCACTGTCGGCTAACTTTCGCGAACGTTTTTAAGAAGAAATTTAAACGTTGTAAAAATGTTTTTAACTAAAAAAAATAAAGCGTTCTTCGTTGCAACTAAGTATTCTCAGAAATGTTGGGGTATAATTTTTATTTTATTTTTCATTGTTCGATATTTTGATTATTTTAGTACGGCGTTCGATGATTTCGAGTGTGATTTATAGAGAGAAAATGTTTTCCGAGTTAAAGGCTTCGTTGAGCTGATTCTCATTTCTTTTATGACCCTTGAATCCTTTTCCCAAGGTAAATTTAATAATCGATGCTATTCAAACGCAGAAATTGGCCTAATTCCTTGTTGAAAAGTTGTTCGTCAAAGTTAGCTGACTACGTCCCAGAGTGGAGTGCAACTTTCGCACAGTCATTTTTTTTTCAATAACTAAAACCGCTGAATTGCAATTGTTGCAGGAGTTTAAAGGTTAAGTACAGAGAAATGATTCAATTACCAACTGATATTTGACAAGCCCACAATGACGACAATGCTACAAAGTTCAATGGTTCTGTTGAAAAGATTTTACTTCAACAAATATGCAAGTCAATACTCAATTGAGCGTAAAAGGTTTTCGGAGATAAAACAGTCATGAGTAATATATCAAATGAATGGCAAGAGATTACCCTTTGTCAAGAAAACCTTTGTGAAAGTAAACCTCTTCAAAAATACCCTGCGCGAAAGTTAGACGACATTGCAGAGTGCGCGAAGATAACCCGCCCTGACAATATATTGGAAGCAAAAATTTTGTCTTTAGCAAATAAAGCGAATCTTTAACTAGAATAGATTATATATTGGGTAACTAATAAAGCATAAATGTATGCCAAAATACAACTGCATTCTGCTTCGTACGGATATCTTTCTAAGATAAACTTTTACTTTTAATTTTTACTTTTATAGTAGTTTTGGACAATTAAAGTGTCTTTTTGATGTTAATTAGCTGTTGCAATATGTTTGCAATATAAACACTTAGTTGCAATATGGTTGCTTTGCCTTTTTGTACAATTGGTTCTTTTCTTGTAGTCTCCCTTTCCCGGCGATGACGAAGAAGAAGTGTTTGATAGCATCGTCAATGACGAAGTTAGATATCCAAGGTTTCTTTCAAACGAAGCAATAGCGTTAATGCGACGGGTGAGTGTATCTTGTTTCATTATGACTGTGTTTACTGTACTCACTGTGTTTATCGTGTTTACTGTGTGTACTGTGTTTACTGTGTTTACTGTGCTTACTGTGTTTTTCGTGTTTACCATGTGTACTGTGTTTATCGTGTTCACTGTGTTAGCAATGTTTTCTGTGTTTACTGTGTGTACTTTGTTTATCGTGTTTACTGTGTACTGTGTTTACCGTGTTTACTGTGTTAACTGTGTTTTCTGTGTTTACTGTGTACTGTGTCTTCATTATGTGAAGACACAATTAAACCGACTTAATTTGAGAGATTAACATGTTTCAAAATTTTTGACACAATAATAAAGTTTACTCTGCATTTACCTCATGAAAATGTGACGTTTTTGCAATAGGTTTTATGGCCTATCCAGGAGGGATGAAAGGGTAAAGCCATGACACTGTTCATAACATTCACGAATTTCTTAAATCCGCATATACTGGGTAATTAAAAAAACTGCTGTTCGATATTTCTCAAGTTGTTCTTAAAACCGCATTTTGAAGTTTGATTCAGAAAATAGCATATCATCTATTTATTTACGATAATTTTTAGTAGTTAAAACAACAGCAAACTTTATATTATTATATATACCCAGAATAGATTTTTATTTTATTTGTCCTATTCAGTAAATTGTTTTCGAACATACTTCATATATAAAAGGCATATATAAGTTTATATCTTTTATATATATATAGTTTTTTTTTCGTCAAAGAAGCATACTCAGGAGAGTATATTAAATCAATAAACCAAATCATTAATTAACTTTTTTCTTTATTTCAGCTTTTACGGAAGAATCCTGATCGTCGACTCGGTTCTAGTCCTCGTGATGCTGAAGATATCAAGAAACAGCCGTTTTTTAGGGTGAGTTATTAATAAATATAATTGAACCCCCTACGTCAAGCACTCGATTGAATGGACAGCATTGCGAGTATATTAGATACCCATGAGCTTAAGAGTTGGTATTTTAATAAAATTGAATTTTTTTAAATTGCAGGATGTGCGGTGGGAAGATATGTTGAGCAGAAAAGCAAAACCTCCATTTAAACCCAAAGTTGTAAGTGTTTTTTTTATTTGTAATTGACTCTACCGGATGGCTCCGAAATTCTTCAGATTTTTAGAAAAATTACTAAAATTCGATTTTGTTCGAATCTATCTTCATCTTCAAGTTTTTTCTTTTTGACAAAAATTAATTTAGGTGTTTTTCGAGTTTTCAAACTTTGGGACGCCCTTTAGATCATGTAGATTTTGCAGGTTTGGATGTTCAGTTTTAATGTATGAGAAGAAAAATTTAAAACCAAAGGAACATGACAGGCAAAATTTCAATGCACATCTTTTAATCACAGTCAAATATTTTAATTTTGCTATCTGTAATAATTCTCGAAAAACTTTTCCGCAAGTTTAACTCTGTTCTTTTTCGCAAGTTCCGTTAATGTGTTACAAAAAGCTAGTTTAACATGTAGATATATGCAGCAAAACCCGCATATAAGGTGACCTTAACTTCTTTCAAAGGTTCTTAATTTTGGGACATTTCAAAATTTCAAGATGCTCAAATAAAGTGATAAATGTTCTTAAAAGTTGTAGTTGTTACAAGTGGGTTTTTACTGTTTGTTTTTTTATTTATTTTTTACTTACCGTTTGTATGAGTTTTAATGTTTAATTTTAATTTGCTTCCAGAAACATCCTGAAGATGTTAGTAATTTTGATGAGGAATTCACTTCTGAAGATCCTGTGTTAACACCTGCAAAAGAAAAAAGGAAAATATCGGAAACGGAACAGGTACATTATCAATATTTTCATACTTTAGATATGATTTTACTGGATTTTACGTCTATACATACTGTAGATATGATTTTACTGGTTTGCTATTAAGTAAGTAGGTAGGTCGAGCACAGCCGACCCGAAAGCTCCTCTTTAATTCAGGAAAGGGGTCGGCGCTACTCCTACCCCTTGGGAGTTTTGACCACTCACCCAAGTGTTAACTGGTACTCATTTACCGACGTCGAAAGGTTGGACAGCTGATTTGGCTGTGGGTTCTGTAGTTAGAGGTTCCTACAGCTTGTCCCCAACCCGCACTCTTACAGAAAGTTTGGCTTCGAAGCACAGCGCCTTAACCACTTAGTCAGTGGTTTACTAGTTCATTTTAGAGATTGGATTTCATTGTAAGATTTCCCAGTTTAGATTATTTAGCAAATTCAATTTTATTTAAACCGGTTACCCAAAACGATTTTCACTCTTTGAAAAGCACGAAATCAAGCGATTCACCGATTTGAGCGATTCAAATATTGTTTTTTCCAATATTTAGTAAGGGAAATGTTTCTGGAGGGGACAGGATTTTTGTACGTTAAATACCCTCTTTACGCCAAATAAACAACTTAAAAATAAGATATTTGACAAAAGGGAGGGGGGGGCAACTGACCCGCCTACCCCAATTGGCGCTACGGCCTAGATAAATACAGTAAAAACTCGCATATAAGAAACCAGATTTTTCATCCAGGGTATTGTTTCGTAAACAATAGGTTATTGTTTTATCTATTGTTCTCTCTAAAAAATCAGCCTGGAGGTTCTTAAAAGTGTCTTTCTTTTATGCGGGTTTTTACTGTACATCATGTTTTACGTTGTTCATCAATGAGCCTTTTGTTTTCCGAAGGTAAAATGTTAGATTTTTATTCTCAACCCATTTTTTCTTTCAGTCTTTATTCACCGAGTTTAACTACACTGCAGACTGGTGCTGATCAAAATGGGGGTAAATGCACAAGCTCTAATCAAATGCAGTCGACCAAGCGTACGTTTTAGTCCTGCACGACAGCGACAGTGTCTTCGGACGATAAATTCACTAAACCAAAAACGGAAAGCATTTTTGTAGTGTTACAGGCATCTGCATCTTTCCACTATGTGCTCAGTTGCATGCAAAAGAGATTTCATTTTTAGTTCTCGCGTTCACCACATAGGCTTATTGAATGAGTTCCTGTTTCTCTGCGTTCATTGGTAGGTGTGACGTCACTTCCGTCTTGAGGGACTCGCAATTAAACATGGACGCAACTCAATACCTGGACTGAAGATTTCTGTCTCGATTTCGTTCTTTTCAGGAATTAATTTGAATTCTCGCTTAATAACGTAACCCCTTTCACGTCCGGATTTATTTCTGCTGAACAGGAAAATCCTATGCAAGTGTTATTTTGCAGGGGGTATCATGTGCGAACCAACTTCATGTATATGATAAACGTACGTTGAAATATCTGAAATGAAAGTAAATTTCTACCCGCATTTACCTCCTGAAAATATGCAGTTCTACGTTGTTTGTCAATGGACCGTAGGGCCCCTTCCGGGGTGATTGGATTATGGGGTATCCTATGAATGTTTTCTGGCAGTCGGTGTTTGATCATAGCCGAGATATTTACACCATCTCTAAATATATGTCAAATATTATTCGTTCTTAAAATATGCATTTCAAGTAACTTTCATTGAAAACGAAATTTATAAGTGATATTTGTCATGTATCTGGAGATGTGTGTCATTATCTCGACTATCATCCAACATCAACCTTTTCTGGCTATCTAATCAGGATTCCCCAATGACGGAAGTAGCGTCCAATTTGTCAAAGAAACAGAACTTCGCATAATAACAGAAATTCGCTACATAAAGCTTAATCTTGTACGGGTGAAATTCAGAGAATTGCAGTTACCGATAAGAAAATGGTCAGTGTTACATAGTCGAAGATAATCACACACCATCTCTAGGTATAGACAAATATCAGTCATTCTTGAAATACACATTTCAAAATTACTTTAAGAATGAAATGTAACTGCTGTTTGTCATATATCATGAGATATATGAGTTATTTTCTCGACAATGCTCTAACACCGACTTAAAGATGGCGGCGGGATATTTTTACCATGACGCTCTGCATTAAATATTAGAGTCAGCTGTTCAAGTCTGTCAAGATTTGATTATAGTCGAGATAATCACACACATCTCCAAATATATGACAAATATTATTCGTTCTTAAAATACACATTTAAAAACAACTTTTTAAGAACGAAATGTTCAACTGCTATTTGTCATAGATCTAGAGATGGAATGTGTGATTTTTCCGGCTATAATTTAATACCAACACTAGATCTATCGATATTTTATTATTTAACGTAATGCAAATGCATCGTAGTAAGAATATCCTTGCTGCTATTTTTATCGTGATTGTCTATTGCAGTAACTCATAAATAAGAAGTATATTTTGAATTTTGTGAAGTAAATATTGTTCTAACGAATATTCACCAAATTATTTATCATTCCTGGTTGATAATTATGTCACAAAATGCAGAAAACGAACATGTTTGAGGACACTTCATAGCGCCGCTTAAACACGAATATTTGAGCATGGGCATTCGGACGCCAAAATAGTATCTACAGATAATTCCCTACCATATTAATTGGATCATTTCGCTGTCTTCTCTTCGTAATTTTAATTCTTTCTTGTTGTTTTTTGCAATTTACTTGCGATGCTGCGTGGCCGACATTTTGAAACGGAGCCCACGCAAAATCGCGGCATCGCGAATAAATTATAGAAGGAAAACAACAGAGAGCAAATTACAAACAGAAAATAACAAAGGATTCAATTATATGGTAGAAAATTCTCTGGAGCTACTATTTTGGCGTCCGAATGCCCATGCTTTGAGATACCAATTCGTTTATTTGTTGGATCACAACATAACCAATTGATTGATCAGAGTTGACCATGATTGCAATCAGGAATGAATCGTTTGTAAACACAACCTCACGTTAAAACGTGGCCTTTTGATATTTTTCTTGCACCGTTTTTTGCGTTTCACGGATGATTGAATCGAACTTTCTGGGGATTATTGTTTTGCTTAATCAACTTTTCAGGGTCTCTCGGGTGGTCCTTAATTTTGATTCAAGAACATTTCTGTTTTTCTCGAACGCTCTGGGCAAGGTTTTTAAATAATTTTTATCTTTTACCTCAAGATTTAGGATATGTCAAGGAGATGTAGGAGCAAGACTTAAGATATGTTAAGTAATTAAATTTACTGTTTCAAAATTGGTCTTGGAAAAATATTTGAGACAAAACAACTAAAACGAGTTTTGGTCTTTACAGATCCTGCTCCGAGGACACTGCTTCAAGTAGTTCACATAGAACATTTGAGGATGCTGAATTGCGTTCACATTTTGCAAAAACCAATAAATTTGCAGTAATGGTGATCATGTGACGTAATTATTGTGGTTTGATTGGCTAATTTAAAAATGCAACTACACCCATAGCCAGGCCAAATCATAGTTTTCTTATGCTTTAGCGGAGGGTAAAGAACTGCAGTCCCAACAGGAAACTGCTGTTCTACACTTTGTACCATCAAATATTCATGAACATTTATTTTTTGATTGTTTATGCTTTTCACAGTCAAATTCTGCATTTAATTATAACAAGCTGTAGCACGGATCTGCAGTTTTACGAAGTTTTTATTTTTGTTTATTTTTTGGGAGTTATGAAAGAATGATCTTGGAAAATGTTTATCAAAACCTTTTATGTACACCTTTCTTAATATTTGTAACCAGCAGAGCATTCAGGTGTCTTTAATCAATCTGCAGCTGGCTTTGCTGGGGGGGGGGGGGGAACCACCTGACGTGGGTAGGGAGGCGTGTACTACGTCTTTGGGTCTGAACATTTTTCATCAAAAATGATAATTTTGGCTCTAAAAATTTTAAATCTTCTATTTTTGGGTAAAATATTAAGAATAGTATAGAAATGTTAATAAAAAAGTGTTATAGGCAGCAAAATTGCATCATAGTGGGCGCAATACTAGATATTTTTTGATATGCGTCTCCCTTACTGTGCGAATCAGCCAGTTTTAATGAATTTTTATACAATCTAAAACAGTAGATATCTATCCCATTTTAAATAGGTTTTAATTACCGAATTGCTCAGTTTGTTACCAAAGTAATTCTGGCGAATTTTTTAAGATAGTATATCTGCGTAGTTTCATTTTCAAATTGACAAAACGCTGTCGTGGGACTTGGAATTTGGTGTTTATAATATGATCTTTGTTAACCGATGTACTAAAGTAGGTGTAACTCATGTTTTGTATCAACTATGTATTGAATTGTAAGTTCATAATCTCCTGATGGGAGCAATGCCATCTATTGATGTATTTTCTGTGTCTTTCTTTGTTTCGTCCCAATTCTCGTGAGAGCAGCACAGGAGGATTTTGTGGCCTCGTCCACGCCAAGGGGGTGGTTATTAAGTACTAGGGACACCGGGACGGAGGGTAAACAGCTGGGGTATGAAATTTTTGAAAGTTCTTTAATATATCTGGGGCATAAGCAATATTTTTTAGAATTTGCTGGGGTGAATAGATTGTTTTTTTTTTGGAATGTTAAAATAAATAATTAGATGACCTGTAGAGGTACCAAAAACTGCACTGCTGCTCTATTGCAATGGCAATACCAGTATACCCTCCATCCATTTCAGTACATACTATGAAAGGAAAAGCGTGGTTGGATGTTCATGGATAAATTGTCATATACTGTACAAGGGCTGGGGTACGAAAGTTTTTCATCTCTGTTCATTGGGGTGCAAAAATTGTTAGGTTAGTTTTTAAAGAGCCTCCACCCGTTCTCCTCCCTAATGCGTTTTCAAAAGTCTCCATTTTAATCTGGTTGGAAACCAATAAAAGTATTCACGTCCACACCACCACATCAATCATCGATGTTGAGAAAAGGATCGAAATGTTTGTGTCCATAAAAAGATGACCATCTATTGTTGTCTGCCATTTTGGATAAAACTGACTCGAGTTTGAGTGATTTGTCACGTCATCGTTTTCTATTGTCTCAGCCTTAAAAACCGTTCTTGAATGTCTCAGGTTGGCTGGATGAAATGATGCGTTTTCCGTCGTTCTAGTGTGGACGCAAGGCGAAATACAAATATGTACACAAATTTATGCGTTTTCATAGGAAAACACGGTAATATGGATGGGGCCTGCCTGTATTTCATTCATGAGTTGCTTTCTTCAAGTTTTGCAAGTAACCAATCAATTTAAAGCATTTGTTATCAGGTGATAAAATTCAAGTGATGTGATTGACAAATATCAAAATGTAAACAAGCTCGGGTAAATCAAATGCAGAATTATCCCGTTTGTCAAAGTCTGAAAGCGTGAAATCCAGAGTTTGAACGCTCTTCCTAAACTCTCTATAGACATTTTACACGGATAAATGGGATCCTTCCATAAATAGACACTTGTTATGTGCTGGACAAGGAAACTGATTGGATAGTCAATTTTTTGAAACAAACGAAACAAAAGATGACTGGATAATAGGATACAAACCATTTTTTCCTTATAATATGATCTTTGTTAACCGATGTCTTGAAGTTATTTTAGCTCAAGTTTTTTCCATGATTGGTGGTGCCAAATTGGGAAGAATGTCAAATTATCCCTTTATATTTTTTGAAAATTGATTTGTTTGCAATTTTGAAAATGCAAATCAACTCGTGGCATTTGTGTGAAGTGCTTGGCTAATTTCATTATAGGAGATGGAGCAGTAAACTTTCCTGTGCTGCTCACTCTTAGGGGCGTAACCAGGGGGTGGACCCCAGTTTTTTCATGCCAGTAGTATTTAACCAGAAACAAGAAACTGTGTAAAAATAGTTGGCTATACTAAAGACACTAGCTATACCTTTCTGCAATTAATTTTTTGCTTAGTCAACTCCATTTTTCTTGGGCTGGCAACGCCTACCTGCAGGGCTTATTCAAGGGGGGGGGGGGGCAAATTCAATGATTTAAGGTAAGTTTTACAAGTGTCAAAGTTGGTGCTATTTGGTTTATTTTGTAACGATGATAACCGATTTATGCAATGTCAAATTAAATTTTTTCTGAGATAATTGTCTTTTTATCAATTTCAAAATTTTGCAAACAAAACTGTGTTTCGATATAAATAAAATAATTCACCATCACTGTCGTTTTTTTCAATTTTTGAAACAAAAAGCATATTATTCAATACCCTGGGTACCAGACGTTTCAGTAAGAAAAATAAAATTGGTCTGGTACCCAGGGTAATTATTCAAAAACCCCGTTGAATTTCTCAGAAATAATACTCTCGATGTAGTTTTGACATTGTTAATAAACGACTTTTTCAATTCTCCATTTTGTTGTAGAAATTATATATAAAAATGTATACAAACTCTTACAGTTTATTAATATTACAGTTTATAATAAAGATTAGATTACATTAGACTTACGCCAGCCACAATGGGGGCACACTCTCGCTGAATCTTTCAGCCTTTAGATAATTTTATTGCTGTATACTCACTCCTACTTAACGTTTCTTAATTTATTAATTCATTGCCGAATTATATTGTGATGATTATCTGAGGAGAATATGTGCATGAAATTGAAATTTATTAACATTGAGATTCATGTTCATTTTGGTGCAGGCGTTCTTGTACAGCACACAGGTAACATTAGCATTAGCCTGCGTGCATGCTCAATTGGTTTTTTCAGAGAGAAAATTTTCGGTTTTCCATGCAACTCACTTTTTCTCTTGACGAGTCTCTGAGGTAACATTTGGATAAATTGTGAAATCAGGGCACGGGAATCTGTGAATTCTTGGAATGCGATGACGCAAAAGAAAAACAAGGATCAAATCAATCACATGACCGATGAGCGTTATTTTTTCCATGTGACCTATTCATTTGTGTAACATCTGTGGTGGGGTGTGGCTGCCTGTTGTGTTGCTTTGTGCAATGCCAGTGACCTTTTGAACAGAAGGGAGAAGCTGCGAAAGACGGAGTTCCCAGGTAATCAAAGATTCAAAAAAGAACAGCACAGATATAATTATAAAAGAAATATGGTATGTGTTTCAACCCAACAGTTAGACTATGTATTTATTCATTTTCTGACCTCACAATAACTGTGTGCTTCATCACGACGACCGCAGAACACAGGTTTCTGGGCTGGGCCTAAATTTATGAATGAAGAAAAGGCCGGTTTTTGTGTAGGTTTTTACCTCATTGACATTGGTTTTATCTTTTTGTTGTGAGAGCTGTCTTGACGTTAATTCAGCCCACACCGGTTTGTGAACGATAAACTATGAATAAGGTTTTTCTTGCACACAAACTTGCCGATGTAGGTTCGCGTGTTTGCAAAATGTTTGGGTGACTAGACAGTTAAAATTTAACACTGGCATATATTTCTGCATCTGGATATAACTGTATAACCTAAAGCATAAATAAAACCTAAAGCACAAAGAAACATAAGTCAATGATCATTGATAAGATTCAGCTTTACTAGCTACATATATACCACCAGGAACTTTCGTCAATTTTAAATCAACTGGAGTGTTTTGAAGTAAAGACAACACGCACTTACTGCCCTTTTTGTGATAAATCCTAAGTAAACTGCAAGTGACTAAAAGACAACACGCACGAATGGTACTTCGGCGATTGCTACTAAATAAATCCTCCTAAATCATTAAAATTTTATTGTGAGTTGTGCGTTTTTTCTTAATAAAATTTACAATGTTAAGATCATTAACAAATTTAAAGCACTATTAGTCATTATTTAAAGGCTGTTGTTAAAGGTCCGACATAACTGTTTGTGGTTCTTAAAATTACTCGCAAACAATTGCATGTCGTTTCAAAACAATAGCATTTGTGTGAGACAAATAGTTGAGACTTGATCACATGCTGATTTTTAAATATTAAACAATTTTAGAAATCACAAGAATGAGTGGAAGCTTGAGCTGGAAACACCCAGCACAGCACACCACTACAAACATAAAATTGCACAAAATAAAGTATTTGAAAACAAGGGTAAAGAAGAAAAGAAGGTAGGCCTAATAGACTGATTCCATATTACATAAAACACTGTTTATTTTCACTAAGTAAGGTCATGTTAGGAGTCTGTTGGGCTAATTATTTTAAATGTGTTGAGTCTATCAAATAAATAATTTATTCAAACTTTGTGGAGTTTAATTAGCATTAAAATTTTTGTGCTAACTACGTATTTCATAATGTGCTTTATATCATATAATTTTTTTATATGAGCTTTGCTTTATTAAATTTTTAATCCAATTTTATTTGCTTAGCTCTTTAAAAAAATTTTTTTTTTCCTTTATTAAATTTTTAATCCAATTTTATTTGCTTAGCTCTTTAAAAAAATTTTTTTTTTCCTTTATTAAATTTTTAA